>JAWWES010000371.1:0-12397 GCA_035583135.1 Lophotriccus pileatus | reverse complement strand
GTTGGCACTGCCCAGGCTCCCCAGGGTTTGGGCACAGCCCCAAGGCTGCCAGAGCTCCAGGAGGGTTTGGACAACGCCCTCAGGGACAGGGTGGGATTTTGGGGTGTCTGTGCAGGACCAGGAGTTGGATCCATGATCCTTGGGGGTCCCTCCTCTCAGCATATTCCAAGTCCTGACCTGTTCCCACCCCTGAGGACGGATTTAGGGCTGGGATCAGCTGGGACTGGGCCTGGAGCTCCTCACCTTCCGCTTGGCCGAGACCTGCTCGTGGTAGCGGTCGGAGGAGTCCCCGGGGATCTCGCTGGCCCAGAGGGTCAGTCCCACCACGGTGTAGGCACAGCCTATGACCAGGAGGGGCAGGAAGTAGATCAGGATGGTCATGCAGAAGTGGTACCTGCCAAAAAAACCCACCATGGTCCTTGAGAATGTCCTTCCCCTGCTCAGTCCTTGTCCTGCAAACCGAGATCGAAGGCCAAGTGTGGCACGTGGGCAAGGGGGGTTTGGCACCAGTCCTGTAGATCTTGGGCTGGGAAGGACTCTCTGCTCCCACCCCAGACTTGGAAGGACTCCCTGCTTTCATCTCAGGCTGGGGGTTGGTGGAGCTGTGGCAGGTTCAGTGGGAATTCAGTGGGAATGCAGTGAGGATTTAGGTTAAACAAAGGGGGTTTCGCAGGAATAAAATCATGCTGGTTTTCCCAAACAGGAACAGGGGTGGACACTTTGACCTTGCAGGGTCCTTCCCACCACCAGAGCTTGCAGAAACCTCCCTGCCTTGTGGGAGGTCGAGGACAGAAACAGGGCTGGTGCCAGCTTGAAAATCATCCCAAATGCTGCCAGGTCAGAGAAAATTTCATTCCCAAGCTTTGGGATCTTTGCATGGATTTTTGGGGCTGGAATGGAAGGTGCTGCATCTTTTGGAGGCCGTCCAGGCCCTGGGCCACTCTCAACTCTTTGCCATCCCTATATTTGATTGAATAATATCCCCAAAGTTAAAATGAATGGATCAGGCTCCTGCCTGGTGCAATTCCCGCAGGGAATGGGGCTGGCCATGCCATCTCCTCCTTGTTTTGTACCTGCAATCTCATTTGGCCTTCTCCTCCCCCAGCCCTAATCACATTTGGGATGGATTCTGTGGGGCTGTTTTCCATTTTGCTAATTAAAGAGGCGTCTCTGTGGCTCCACCAGGAGGGTTTTGTTGTGGTTCCCATGTAAGGCAGGATCTTAAAGCAGCTGCAACCAGCTCCAAGTTCTGCAGAAATTCCTCTTCAGAGGAGCTGGGAGACAACATAAGCAAGGCAGACCCTTTTTCCAGAGCTGCCTGGGCACGGCCAGGGATCCCAAAGAGCCCTTGGAGACTTTTTTTTTTTTGCTGTGGAAAAGCCAACCTCCCCGTGGAACTATTTGTGTGTTATTCTGCCTGCAAGGACTGCAGGATCAGAGCACTCAGAGCAAGCTGGGGTTTCTAATTTAAGGGATTTTAGGGTCTCGTGTGGGATGCAGAAGCCTGGAGGAGTTTTGGGATGCCAGAGGATGGAGCTGCCTCACAAAGCCCAAGGCTGTTACCATCTATAAAGGATGTCCCTGTGGGCTCTGATCTTCCAGAGAAACAGCGACTGGGGGGGGATTTCCCTTCCCTTAACAAGCAGAAGTGGCAGCTGATAAGATTGGAATAGACCAGCCATCCATTTGGGAGCAAAAGAGGGAGAGGGGATCGATGGCAGAATCGAATCCGCTGCAATTGTCAGCTCCTGCTGCAGACGCTCCCTGTGCCCAGTTCCCCCCCCACGACAAGGACATTTTCCCAGTGAAAAACCCCATCCCAGCCTCTGACACTCTGTGCATCCCTTTCCAGGCTCCATTCCTTAGGAGAAACCCCCCTGGAGGGAGGAGAAATCTCCCTTTTTTTCCTTCAGGAGCCAAAGAAACGATGTTATTGTTTTTTTTGTGGCGGCTTCAGGAGCGAAGCAGCTGCCACTGGTGCCTTCCCAAAATAACCTCTGCAAGGCCGTGGAGCAGGAGAGGGGGGCTCACAGGGCTCCAAACACCTGTGCCTGCAGTTATTTTGGGGCAGGAAAATCCCTCCCGGAGCTCTGCTGGGCTTTGCACAGGAGGCTCCGTGACGTTCGATGCTGCTGGAGCCGCGAGTTCCTTTCGCTCCCCAAATTCTCGGGGCTTTGGCTGCTTAAAAGCTTCTGCTGAGCAGCTGCTTTCCCAGCTTCCCTGGGAGCATGGGATGCTCTGCCTTGGAGGCGTTTTTTCCTTGGATTAACCCTCTGGAAAAGCAACGGCCCCAGTGAACAACCGAGGGAAACGATCGGACCCTGAGCTGTCTCAGTTCCTGCTTCATTTTGGGGGGCTCAGCCCCATCCTGGGGGGTGGGTTTTTTTGCACTGGTTGGACTATGGAGGAATAATAAAGGTTGGAAAAGCCCTGTGGAGCTCAGCTGGGCCAGGCCCAGCTTTGTTTGTGCCCCACCTGCCTCACAATGCAAAGAAATAAGGATATAAATGACCCCAACCAGCAATTTGTCGCCTGCCCCTCGCTGCTGACGGACAAACTCACCCCCTTTGTGTCACAGAGAGGCTTTGCCAGGCTCAGCTTGGCTTTCAACACCTCCCCACGTGTGTGTGAGTCCCTGCCTGGGCTCCAGCAGGATTTCCCAGCCCTAAGTCCTCTCTCCACAGGGCTGGAGATCACAAATGCCTTTTTTCCTCCCCTGCTTTGCCTTTTCCCCTCCACACGTGGCATTTGACTCCCCCTGGGCTTCAGAGGAGCGAAGCAGGGCTGCTGGACCCTTTGGAAAGGGCAGGATTAATTAGGCAGCACTTGAATGGGAAGGAAGGATTCCTGCTGAGCCCTCCCAGCCCAGCTGAGGCCACAGAGCCCCTTTTTGGACCAAGTAGGGGGTGTTTGGACTCCAGAAGTCCCAAACCAGGGTTATTTCTGTCATTGCCTGGCCAAGAGAGTCCTGGTAAAATCAGATTTCCCTCTGGCAGGAATAACTCCCACCCTGGGCAGCCTTTGGGGTTGGAAAAGCTGGAGCTGGGCCTGGGGGCAACACAGCCCCTGCTCCCAGAGCCCAAACATTGAGTCCTTGCGGTTGGACACGAGTTTCCTGGGAGGGTGGGTGGGTGTCCAGGGAGGGGAGGGAGTTGGGACAGTGTTTGGGCTGGGAAAACAGCACTAAACTCGGCTTAACTGAGCGCTGAGCTCAGCTTAGTCAACATTAACGTGCCCTCCCCATGTTTTCCCAGCGATTCCCCCCTCCCCGCCCAGGCCCCACTCACGTTTTCCCGTACACGTGTGTCCCGGGCTCGGGCCACTCCACCAGGCACACCAGGCGTCCCGGCAGCTCTGCCATCACCGAGTAGTAGCCCTGGGGGAAGGCCAGCAGGAATGCCAGCAGCCAGATCACCCCCACCACCACCTTGGTGGCCGAGGCCGAGAGCCGAGGCCGCAGGGGGTGGATGATGGCCATGTACCTGCAGGGATGGGGAGGGAAAAGTGGGAATCAGGGCTGGAAACGGGGAAATCAAGGCTGGAAAACCCAAATATTGCAGCTTTTGGGGGGACCATCCTCATGTGGGGGTTGTGCTTTGACAGACCCTAAATGCACCCTGGAAATGCCCACACACGGCACAATAATCCCACAGGGGAGGATTCCCAGTGTTTTATCCAGGGATTTGATCCCTGATCGAGGCAATAATTGGCTTTTAGCTGAGAAACAGCTTCACTGACACAAGAAAGGCCGATTTATCCGGAACCCACCATCTGGCAGTGACAGCTTCAGTCGTTCTCCCCCAGCACAAAATCCTGGCTCCGTGGCAGATCCCAGTGCAGGGGGTGGGAAACAGGGAAACCAAGGCTGGAAACAGGGAAATCAAGGCTGGAAACGGGGAAATCAAGGCTGGAAATGGGGAAACCAAGGCTGGAAATAGGAAAACCAAGGCTGAAAATGGGGAAACCAGGGCTGGAAACAGGGAAATCAAGGATGGAAACAGGGAAATCAAGGATGGATACAGGGAAACCAAGGCTGGAAACGGGGAAATCAAGGCTGGAAACGGGGAAATCAAGGCTGGAAATGGGGAAATCAAGACTGGAAACAGGGAAACCAAGGCTGGAAAACCCCAATATTGCTGCTTTTGGGGCTGGTTTAGGCTGTCCTTGTGTGTGGGTCCTACTTGGACACCCCCTAAATTCATCCTCGTGCCATGAAACCCGGCCAGCATCAGATAATCCCGCTGTGGAGGATTCCCAGCGTTTTCTCCCTGGGGATTCGAATCCTGACTGGCACAATAATTGACTTTGAGCCGAAAAACAGCTTCACTGACACCACCAATTTGTCCAGAACCCACCATCTGGCAGCAACAGCTTCGCTCCTTCTCCCCCCACACGAAATCCTGTGGATCCCAGAGCCAGGAATTCCAGGAGGGAAGCCAAAACCAAAGAGCTCTGGAGCGGCGTGGGACGAGGGGTCCGAGGTGCCACCAGGCTCTTCCCTGGGCACCCTCAGTCATGCAGGATGAGCAAAGCTCCCCTGTTGATGTGGCAGATGGAATTTATCCTTCTGCAAATCCTGGTTTTTCAGGAGCCGGGAGCACGAAGTGAGAACGTGGCAGATCACCTTTTAATTTTTCCCTAAATACTCCCTGTGTCGTGTTTTTTAGGTGGCAAAGGCTTAGGGATTAATTAGGGATTATATAAATAGGAGGTGCTGCCCTCAGATCTTCCCCTGCCCCAAAATTTCTCCCCCTAATCCAGGTGGGAATCCAGCTGGTCCACGTGGTAATTACGCCTCAAAAACCTGTTTGGTGCTGGAAAACTGGGCAGAAAAAGCCAAAGGTCTCACACATTTCTCGTTTTCCCCGTGTTGCACTGGGATCAAATTCCCAGGAGGATTCACCTCCTTCCTCTTCCTCATCCTTCCAGTGTCTGGTGTTGGCTGAGCCCCCCCTAATTAGTGGGTTTTGATGGGGTTTGTGTGGGTTTTCTCAGGGGGTTCAGAGCAGGGAACCCAAGAAAGTGCCAAAAAACCCTGAGTTTGCTGCTCAGACTCAACCCAAGGGTTCAACTCGAGCAAGAAAACAGTGGAAAACAGGGATTTTCCACCAAAAAATGGTGCGTTTTCTGTTGAAATCCCTGCTTGGAGAAACACCTCAGGCTGAGACCTCCAGAAGGCAAAGCCAGGGCTTGAGGTGCAACCAGCCAGGAAAGCTCCAGCACCTCCAGCCTTGGTCCTGCCAGGGATTTTGGGGCCTTTTCTAACCTATTTAAATCACTCTGCAGCTGGAGGAGCCCTTGTGGTTCATAAAACCCCCCAAAAAATTGCTGTGAGGGTGAAATGAACCCAAAAGCACCACCTGGAGACTTTCCTGACCAACTACAGCTCTGTCTGGTGGTGGAAGGGAGACGGAGAAACTCCTCCAACCTCACTGGCATTGCAAGGACGGGCTCAGGGAGGCAGGAGGGAGCAAATTAAGGGTTTTGGGGGGAAAATCGGCCCAAAATCCTATTTTTCAACAGCAATTCCCGAGCCATCAGTGCTGAGCTGGGAAATATTCCCTTGGAGGTGCTCTGGGTTTAACCCATCGGGATCAAAAACGGGAATGACAACAGTTCTCCTGGACAGGGAATTAAAAAAGGATGATGGAAAGGGTCTGGGCCACTTGGAGGAGCTGGAATTACAGCCCATGAAAGTCCTGGAGATGGATGGAAATGGACAAACATCCTGCAAATAACGAGGCCATTATTTCATATTACAATATTGGCTAATTATATAATAATTGTATCACTGAAGAAAATTGTCCCAACATTTCAATAACCATTTTTTCTTTCTTTCTTTTTTCTTTTTCCCTCTCCCTGACAAGAACTTTTGATGCAAAATCAAACCAGGTACAGGGAGGGGGAATGTGGTTTTGTGGCCACCACAGCTCTGATGAGTGGCCATCCTGCTTATTTGGAGGTGGGAAAGCATCAAATCAGAGAGAAAACCACCTTTTTGTTTGCCTCTCTCAGCTCTGGCTCCATCAAACAACTCCCATTTCCTTGCAGACCAGTTGGACTTCCCGTGGTTTTCTACTCAGTTTTGAGCCAAAGCCTCTCCAAAGTGTTTCTAAGGCAGGTTTTTGGGATAACCCAAAATAAATCCTTCCTCCCACTCGCTCCTGACTGCCTTGGGTACCTCCAGCTCATCTCCCAGGTGAGGCTGAAGAAGCTGCAGCAGCCAAAGCTCCATCAATCAGCTTCTTGGCAGGGAAGAAAACATGTCAGTCATCATTTGCCTTCCAGCAAGAAAAAAAACACCTCTCCCAATCTATTTATTCTCTTTGAATACCAACAGGTCGGCACTGAAATGGAAATGAGGCTGGAGCTGCAGAGCCCTGGGGTGTCTGCAAGGGGCTGGTGGGTGTTTGACCCCCAGGCAGGGGTTTGAGGGGCACAAAAAGCGTGGATTTCATGGGATATTCCGAGCTGGGAGGAACCCACAAGGACCATGGATTCCAAGTCATCCTGCACCAAAAACCCCACCCTGAATTATCCAAATTTTGTCCAAATTGAATTGTCCAAGCTGGGGCCATGACCAAGCCCCCCCTGTTCCAGTGCCCCACCACCCTCTAAGCTTTTTCCTTTGCCATCCAAGGGGATGGTTTTCCCACCTCCAAATAAATCAGGGGTTCTGGGGCTGGTTGTTCGTGGGAGATGAGGGAGAGGAGCAGGTGACCATCCTGCCCTCACTGCTGACAGAGCAGCTGGAGCCTTCAAGCCCCAGGTTATCACAGGGAATTGGGTCTTTGTCGAGGATTTAGGGCAGATTTCGTGTGTGAGGGAAGGTTTTATTCCCTTGTGCAGGAAGTTCACAGCACAGCAGCAGGAATGGGGTTTGTTGGTGCAGAAGAGTTGGGGTTGGGAGGATTTTATAGAACAATAGAGTGGTTTGGGCTGGAAGGGACTTTAAAGACCATCCAGTTCCAACATATTAACCAGTTCCAAGAGATCAACCAGTTCCAACTGAAGTTAATGCCTTTTGTTCCTCAGCACCAAACCATGTGCTCTTGCTCTCCTCTCAGGTGGCAGCACCACGTTCAGGTGCAAACCAGCATTCCCAGATCCCCCCAGGAGAGCCCTGGTGCCCCAAATCCCACCCAGCTGCCCTTCCCTGCACCTCCTCAACGTTCTAACCCCGCCAGAGTTCAGGCTCTTGGCACTGAACCTCCCAACTAACCCACCCCACGAGAGCCAGGGGCTCTTCCCCGAGGCTGGGGATGCCGTTTGCCGGTGGTTCCAGCTTTCCTTGTGTTTTGGGGGGATGTTGCCATGACGACACAGGAGCAGTTGGGGCTGATGTTGTGCCGGAGTCACTCCGAGCGCCTCGGTGATTAAAGAGCTCTGGCACTGGGGGCCGTGAATCCATCTATTAATGTCAGCTGGAAATCTGGAGCCTGCCTGGAGAACTCAGCATTGCCCAATTGTTTTCACCCTGACGGAGATGAGATTAATATAATGGCCCAAATTTATGGAGCTCCTTCATCCCAGAGCTTCCTTATTAATAAGGACACGGCGGGCGAGGGATGAGTAACCAGGAGGCCGCAGGGGTTGGGCTGGGCTCTGTGAGATGTGACGCCTGAGCGAGGAGGGTTTAGGGCAGGGTGAGTCCTGGGGGTGTCTGTGACCACAGATGCCCCACACTGGAGTGGGTCAGTCCCCCAGGTTTCTCGCTGGCTCTTACCAAGAGGTGGTCAAACAGCTCTTGGGTTGTTTCCTTCAGGCACAGCCCAAAAAGACGTGTGGGCTTGGGTTGGTGGGGTTGGGTCTGGCAGCAGAGGTGGCTTCTGGTACCCCCTGACACCTGAAGCACCCAGTGCTGGGGTGGTTCCCAGGGGGTCGTGGAGAAATTCAGATTAAATTTATTAAAAAAACACATCAAATAAATCAAGTATCTCACCAGTGCCTTGAGACAGTGCCCTGCTCACAGACCCCATCCCTGGAAGGCTCCAAGGCCAGCTTGGAGCAACCTGGGCTGGTGGAAGGTGTCCTGCCCATGGCAGGGGGTGGTGCTGGAGGGGCTTTGAGGTCCCTTCCAACCCAAACCATTCCATGGTGTTGTTCTATGGCTAAACCCAAATTTGCCTGTGTCTCTGAGCCAAAAGTGTTGCTAATTCCCCTCAGTTCCACATTATCACCACGGGAATTTCAATCCCACTCTTCTTTCCATAGGAAAGGGAGGGAAAAGTGTAATTTATTACATTTTCAGCTGAATTCCTGTCTGGTGGATACTGGGGGGGATTAATTCCAGTTAATCCCCACTGGATCAGGGACACAAACCGGACCAGAGGGGGGGATTCCTTGTAAAACGTTCCCTTCTCCATCTCCATCCCTCTGCTTCCCAACTCCAGTTGGGAAACCACTGCTCCGAGCCAGCTCCATTTTGGGAATCCAGCAGCTTCCCGGGCTTTTTGTGACATTCATGATGCTTGATTTTTTGGGGAGGGGGATTCAAAAAGTAGCTTCATTTTCCTGGCCCCAACCCCCCCCTCCTTTCACTTCCCAGTTGCTCCCAAATCTCCCAAATCTCCCAAATCACCCCCCAGCAGAGCAGGATTCCAAGAGATCAAAGCCCTGCTCTGCAAACCCCACAAGCCCTTTAAGTCGAGTTTAAAAACCCCCATCCTGGTGCTAAATTAGGGTGTAAATGACTAATTAACTGCTGTGATTTGTCCTCCCGGGAGGGTTTTTTTTTTCTGCAGCGCAGGGACTGGGGTGGCTGAGCTGGAAAATTCCTGATGCTCAGCTGGTTTGTCCAGCCTGAGATTTTCGACTTGCAAGCAACAAATCATTTCCCAGGCTGTTTTTCTTGCCGGGGCCAGGGAGATGTTAACAGGTCTTGGCTGCAGGCTGGGAATTTTGGGAGCTGCAGTGATGAAGCTTTGCAGATTTGATGTTCCCTCTGCACCTCCTGCCAGCAAATTGGGGGGATTTTAACACCCCTAATATAACCTAATAACCCATTTGGAAATTAAAAAGGGAATATATATATATATTAAATATATAGAGAGAATAAATAAATGAGATCCCAGTTGGATTTTCCAACCTTCCTGGTCTGGCAACGCTGCTGCTGGTGGAGCTTTTTTAATGAGCAAGTTATTTTAGGAGCTGCAGGAGGTTATTCCCACTATAGATCATTTTTACAGCTGCTTTCAAGCAGAGGATGCTTTGCAGAAAAAGGGGGGATGGCTTTGTGTTAATTATCCCAAATTCTGCCCAGTTGGTGATTAATCCCAGGGCTCTTCCTCACCAGCGGGATTTGCTCGCTCTGGGTGGTTCTGGCTTTGCTCACTTTGGGTTTTGAGAGAAGCAATTATATTTTTCTGCATTCCTGGGCCTCCATCCTCATGGAAACTCCCTCCCCTTGGCTTGCAGGGCGGTGGTGATGCCCAGAAATGAATCCAGGTGTCAAGGAGAGAGAAAACACTCACTCTGCTCTGTGGATTTTGCAATGTAGGGAGGGCTAAAGTTGGGTTTTTATTCTCAGTGTGGCTGAAAATCAGCTTGGACTCACTGTGGGCATCGTGGGCTTCTGTTTCCTCGAATACTGGAGGAAAAAAAAATGGATTTTCTGCTTGTTTTCCAAGTGAAGTAATTCCCAAGGAGAGCTGGAGGCTGGACAGGGATACTTGACATGCTCAAAAACAAAGGGTGTGGCAACTTTGAAAGTGCCAGAGGGCACTTTGTGGTTTGTCCCCCACTCCTCAGGATGCTGAGGAGCTGCATCAGGGCTTTTCCTGAGCACTCGTTCTGCCAGCCCGGACTCCTGCATTTCCTGCAATTGTTGGAATGTTCACAGTAACTCCGTGGGTTGGTTTGTTTTCCAGGCTGCTCGTGCCCAGGCTGAAACAGCTCCTGGGGAAGGAGGGGATGGTTGAGTTTCAAGGAAAGACTTTCTTTTTTTTCTTGTACAAAACCCAAGGTGGGTCCTGCAAAAACTGGGAGAAGGTGTTGGCCAGGGAAGCTGTGGCTGCCCCTGGATCCCTGGGAGTGTCCAAGGGCAGGTTGGATCCTCCTGGTCTATGGAAGATGTCCCTGCCAAACCATCCCAGGATTCTGGAATTCTGTGAATCAAACCACCTGCCCATTTGCTCTCAACAAACCCATCGTGGCCGTGCCGAGTTTTCCCAAGGCAGTTTCACGTCCTCTGGCAAAGACATTCCAGAAATCCAGGCAGCAGAAAGGGGGATGATTTAGGGGAGCAATCTGATGCTCCTCCCAGCCCTCACACTCCCTATCCAACCACTCTGCTGGAAACACTTCGGGAAATGAGGCACATTCCATCCTGCTTCCCTAATTTCTGACGAAAATCAGGGCCCCAGTTTGATTTCAGGCACATCCTACCTGGCTCCTCATTCAGGTTCTTCCTCTGCTTTTTCCCAGCTTTTTGCCAGGAGGAATTCTGCCCTTTTATGTGCCTGGAACAAGCTCCTGCTTTTCTTGCATTTAAGTAACTGTTGTCAGGTGTCAGACACAGGAAAACAGGGAGTTTCCCAGGGCTTGGAGATGTTGGTGCTGCTTGTCTGGATGGGCTTTGCTGCCTTTTTTCCTCCCACATTCCTCCCACATTCCCACCTTGCTGAAAATTTGGGACCAAGAAATGCAGCAGGTGGCTCTGGGCACACTGAGGATGCAGCTTTTTTGGGGTCCTTCCTGATGGGAATCTGGGTTTGGAATCCCAGGCATGGGAAAACCACGCTGGGGGTTTGCAATGCAAGAAGAAAGCTGGGAATGCCAATTCCCCCTCCCAAATAAAAAAATCAGCCCCAGGCTCCCAGACCTGCCTTTTCTCCTTGTTTTACACCCTCTCTCCTCCAGCTTCCCCCTGGCAGATTTGCTTTCCTGGTTGTCCCAGGGTGTGGATCAAAGGCTAAAAGTCCAACTGTTAAAATAAAATAAATGATTCCTCTAATTCATCCAAACCTGAAAGGGGCTTTTCCAGCTGATCCCAAACCTCCTCAGATGCTCCTGAAACAGAGCCAACACCGGGGAGGAACAGCCCTGCTGCTGTTAGGGCTTTTTTATTGATTATTCCCTAATTCTCCTCCCATCTCCTGCAGGAGAGCTCGGCTACATCCAATTTCTTCTCGGCAGAGGGTTTTGTAACCGCTGCAGAGCGAGACAAAGCCCGTTTTTAAGGACGGGAGAGCATCATCCACGTCCAGCTCCGCTCCCCGAGCTGGCAGTGCCCGAGCTGTGGCAGCACCGCCACCCCTCGGAGGGAACATCGGGAATATCGGAGCCAGTTCAGCTCCGAGTCATCGGCTCCAAACGTGCTGGCACGAGGCAAACCCCCCTCCCTCCCTCCCCCAACCTCGGCTGGATCGGCAGCCAAAACGTCTTTTATTCCTCGGGAAGAGGGACCGAAACGAGGCGTTGCAGAGCCGGGAAAATCTGCTGCGCTCGAAACGCCCAACCTTCGATTCCAAAGGGGATTGAGGGGCTGTTTGAGGGCCGGGATATCTCGGCAGCGCCGGTGGGAAATGCCATTAAATCGGGATTCCTGGGAGAGGGGCAGCTGGGGATGGGAGGCTGTTCGGTGTCCCTCCAGGGCGGTAACAAAGGAGTGGCCCCGGGGCCACCAGAAACAGCTGAACTTTAGATCGTGGCACGACACTAGCTCCGCTGACAGATCCCAGCCACATCCCGAGCTCTGCCAGCAGATCCCAACCCTCGGGCACGACCAGGCAGGGAAAAAAAACAACTGAGCTACAGCCAAACCCCCAGAGAGAAATCCCTGGCACCCGCCTGTCCCCTCGACCCCACTAACGACATCGAGCTGGGTTTCCTTGAGGACACCCCCACCCCACCGAGTCAGGAATGTATTTTCCAGAGCCTGAGCTTCTCCCAGGGCTCCTCGGATGGTTCCCAACCCAGACCAGGAGCTACGAAACTGCAGCACAATGAGGCACCTCCGACACAGGCGTGGATTTTCTGCCGTGGGGTAAATGCCTTTTGGTGCTAAACCGGCAATTTGCTCTAAACTGAAGGGGTGGAGAGGGGATGGAGGGCTCTGCAGAAGGGCTGGGAGGGAGACGGTGCTACAAATGCACACCCGAGTCACGCCACCAACACGCACCAGCCTTCCCTGAGCTCGTTTTGCAGCGCTGACAAAGGATCCCCGAAGCCAACCAGGGTTGGGGAGTGGGGTATTTTTAGTGCTGCTTTAGCAAGAAATTCTAGGTGCAGTGTATTCTCCCATGAGTGCGGAGCACACAGAGCCACATGGAACCACAGGATGACAGAATTAACCAGGTTGGAAAAGACCTCTGGGATCGTCGAGTCCAAGCTGTGACCCAACCCCACCTTGTCACCCAGCCCATGGCACTGATGCCACATCCAGGCTCTGCTCAAA
>JAWWES010000370.1:0-12419 GCA_035583135.1 Lophotriccus pileatus | reverse complement strand
ATTAATTGTATTGATTTTTGTAGGTTCATAAAAGAAAGGAAAGAAAGGAAAGAAAGGAAAGAAAAGAAAGAAAGGAAAGAAAGGAAAGAAAGCAAAGAAAGGAAAGAAAGCAAAGAAAGGAAAGAAAGGAAGATGGAAGCAGAAGATGAGGGGGAAAAAAGAAATAAGGGAAGGGAAAGGAAGACTGGGTAATGCAAGGCAAAGCAAAGTAAGGCAAGGCAAGGCAAGGGAAAGGGGCTGTTACAACCCAGCCCAGAGGGCAGGGGTAACTCAGGTTCTTGTTAATAGATCCCTTGGGTGGATTAGAGTGAAGCAACACTGAATGATTGGTATTTATATATATATATATATATATATATATAGGGGTGTTGTTTTAGAAAAATTTGGGTGCAAAGGAAAGCAGATTTCAGTTATTGTTATCTATAGTAATATAGCAACATAAAAGCATAAAAATAACACTTAAGAAAATGTCTAAGGGAAAAGAAAGAAAGAGAAAGAAAGGATAAGAGTAGAAAGATCTCGCCACCCAAGGATGCTGTGACAAGGCTTCATTGTTGCAATTTGATGTCTGTTGGTCAAAGTGATGGTCCCAGTCAGACCCACTGGGGGTGGGGGAAGCCCACGAAGCACAAAGTTCCGTGGGTTAGTACACACTCAGCTTTAGGTGGAACACCCAGGTACCTCCCTGGCAGGGCAGGGGGGAATTTTACACTGTCTGATGTAACACTGTGGATCATGTTAAGTCCTCTCATGGAAACCCCAGAAATGAGCTGGGGGCGCTTCAGGGGTCTTAGAGGTTCTTCTAAGACATGACAGCTGTCTCACATCAGCATAGTTGAGCCAATCGTGCCCCATCAGAAGTGATGAATGATGTGCATGTCCCAATACATTCCCCGGGGTGGGGGCAGTTTTTCAGCTGAGCCAGTTGTGAAGGGGATGACAATTTGCATGATAAAATGCACTATCCTGCTTCTTGTCAGCTTTCTCCCTTACCTGGCTCAAAACCCAGCCTCCAGTGCTGAGTGCTCACCCTCTCTGTCTTACAGAGAGCAGAGCTTTCACTGTCAGGCACAAAAAACTCTCCTCTTTCCTTTCATACACGGGGTGCAAACCCAGCCCCAGCAAAACACCCCTCAAATGGCTGATTGTTTTGAATTATTTGAGCCTCTTACAGGAGTAAATGATTCAAAGTTGACAAGTAGTCACTTAAGACTGAAGATTGAAATGTGAGCAGCTGGAGTTGAAGGAAATTTCTACAAGAGACAGACCGAAGACTGGGTCCCTAAAGGCACCCAGTCAAACTAAACAAAGGCAGGAGGCTACATCAGACTAATTCTGTCCTTGGAGTCATGTATCCCTTGATGTTCCCAGATATTTCTTAGAGTTTTTAGGTTAAAAATTGATCATCAGCTGGCTCAGGATGCACAGTTCATAGAGTTAGACATGTAAGACATGACATGTCTACACCTGAAGGAGTCTCTCTTGTCCCACTTTATAGGCAAGGGAGGGAAAGCTGCCACTCAGAATAGCATTTCAACTGTTACTGTAATTGTGTAATTGGTTGGGGACATCCCCTTGCCCTCAGAGGGAGCATAGTTCTGAACAACCATCCCTGACCTGTCTGAAATCAGCTGAAATCAATCCCACCCAGAGGGGAATTAGGGATTTCAAGAGACTCTACTTAAACCCAGAGTGAGTCTTGTGTCAGAGGCAGCTCAGCTGTTCACTTCTTGGGGAAAAAAAAAGAGATGCATTGAGGCTGCTGCCTTTTCAGCTGCAGCCAATTCAACTGAGTTGAAACAAATCCAACCAATTCCTTTTCTTCCTCTCTGTGAGGCGGGGCTTTGGCTGACTTTCTATGGAGTATGCCATGTACTAATGTCAACAGATTATCCAAGCTGTGGCAGGAGATCATTTGCACTTAAATATAACTTTTAACCTGCAATGTAAGTTGACTGTCGGAGCCATCAGCCCAACACTGTCCCTAATGTAGGAAAACAAGGGAAATACTTGTATCAAAATTTGTATGACACACACTGGAGGCACTGGATGGCAGAACTGCTGAAGGTAGGACACTTTACTTCAAACTGTTTATTGTGAATGTATAAAGGAAATCCAAGGAAGAACTAAGGCCAAAACTTAAAGGGCCTCAGAGCCACTACACACAAATTACACAAATTGAGAGTTGTGTCTGAGAGGTGTTCTGTGTTAGGAAATAAAAACTAACCTGTTAGTAAAACAATGACTTCTGTGAGTGATGTTGACTTGAATAAACTAATGCTCCAAGCAATGGTCTAAAACTTTCCTATGGGTTTGAAGAGCAGAATCAGGAAGCTTCCACATCAGCCACGTGGATCTAAGAAGTTAAGAAAACCAGTGTGAATGTGTGCCAGTGGAGAATGCAGGGAGTTTTTTATGTCATTCTCTATCTGTCATGCACAGGCTATATTGGGATATCACTCAAAAGAGTCTTCTTTCATTTCTATGTTAATGGAATCAGTCAGATTCCTTTTAAATACACCAGACCATTAACTGTCTGAGAATTTGAGGAGTTCACTTATGATTGCAGATTTGCAATTACAATAACAAGATTACAGTTGCCTGTGGCTCCAGGATCCACAGCTTGCACCTTCATGTGCATGTCAAAAAACCCACAGACAAAAGAGGGCAGGTTATAGCCAAGAGAGAAATTAGAGGGAACCAGTCCAAGGAGTGGGTGAGTCATGGCAGGGCAGTGTACTCTGCTCTTGCTTTGACAGTGTGTCCCTCTCTACGTGCCAGCTCTGTTGAGATGAGATGTCTGAAGGGCACATAATTAAGGACCCCTTCTTCCTCTGTGTCAGGCTCATTTCTTCTCTCTTTCAGCACATCAGTTTCTTGCACACTGTGAGCACACAGAGCTGCCACAGCTGGCCCAGCACTGCCTGAATTTGTCCCTGGCCTTGCAACCACAACAACTGCTCAGGAGAACGGGGCAGTGTCACTAATGAAGTGAATGGTGCTGAGCGTCACCCTCTGTACTTTCTTACCATCCTCCGTGGGCACCTCTCCCTCTGCTTTTTCCTTCTTCCTTTGCCTGTCTACAGACAGAATTTGGGGTTTTTTGTTTACTTTGGTGCTGTCTTCTTTAGTCTGTGGGTGTTTCAGTTGTCAGCTGGGCTTTCCTCCAGTGACAGAAGTTGGCTTAGGTCTTCCCTTCACAGCCTCTGCTTGCTGCATTTGGGGGTGGTGTCCCCAGAGCTGGGCTCTTTGAAGTCTTTCTGTCCCACTGACAGCTGGGGAGTGATGTGAATATGAGCCAAAACCTCCCACAGCCTGAGCTTCCCTGGCCTTCACCTTAAGGTGAGCTGCTCTGAAGGTAATTCCAGATATCTTGGAGGAAGCTGCCTGCCCTGTCAGTTCCACTCAGTAGAAAAAGGCAGGTGCTAGCAGAGTGCAGGGAGCAATGCCCACTGCTCTCTACGGAGCCAAATGGTTATTCTTTCTTAGGTCTGTGGGTGTTTCAGTCGTCAGCTGGGTGTTCCCTCACTGCAGAAAGTGCCTATGGGACCAGCTGGGAGCACAGACCTGACATCTGGGGGGAGCACATATTCCTGGCAATTAACCCTCCACCCAGAACGGAGCCAATCCTTAAATGCCAACTCCTCATGGTCGAAGGCTTGGGCACTGTCCCGAACGATGGCACTTGGAGGGCACTGACACTGCACGCTCCCAGCACAGCTGTTGCCTCCTTTCTCTGCTCAGCTCAGCCCGTTCTACAGCTACACCTTTTGATCCAGCAGCTCTCCAGCATTTCCCAAGAGACTCTTTGAGTAACTGGCTGAAGCACCATCATGTGACTACAGCTCTGACAGTCTGTCTGCTTGATTCCTCACAGATGGAGTCAACAGAGGAAACAGAACCAGGAAACGACACTCTGATGACTACGTTTGTCATCTCTGGATTGTCCAGCCACCCAGAACTGCAGCACTTGCTGTTCTTCACATTCTTCTTAGTTTACACCATGACTGTCATTGGGAACCTTCTCATCTGCGTGGTCACAGTGCACCCCACGCTTCGCACGTCCATGTACTTCTTTCTCCAGGTCCTGTCCTTCCTGGATGTTTTCACAGCATCAACTGTTGTCCCCAAGATGTTGGTAAGTTTCCTGTCAGAGGACAGGAGCATATCCTACATGGGTTGTGTCACGCAGCTCTACTGTGTGATTTTCTCAGGAGCCACTGAATGGCACCTTTTGGCAGCCATGGCCTATGACCGTTACGTGGCCATATGCAACCCCCTGAGATACACCCTCATCATGAACCCAAGAGTTTGCCTTTCCTTGGTCCTGCTGTCTTGCTGCAGTGGCAATGTTGTGTCTGTGGTGCAGACAGCCTGGGTGTTCACACTGCACTTTTGTGGGCCCAGGAAGATTAACCACTTCTTCTGTGACATTCCCCCCCTTATGCTGCTCTCCTGCACTGACACCTCGGTGTATGAAAAGCAGATCATTACAGCCACAGTGCTGGTCATCTGCACACCATTCTGCCTCATCCTGGTGTCCTATGCCTGCATCATCTCCAGCATCCTGAAGATTTCCTCTGCAGAGAGCAGACACAAGAGCTTCTCCACCTGTTCCTCACACCTCATTGTTGTAACACTGTACTGTGCAAGTGGGACCTTGAATTACCTACCGACTTCCAGTAAGTCACAAGACACTAAGAAAGTCCTCGCTCTCATATACACAACCATCATTCCCATGTTAAACCCCCTGATTTACAGCCTGAGGAATAAAGAAGTGAGAGAAGTACTAATCATAACTATGGCTGTGTTGGTAAAGAAATAAATCTGTTCTGGTCCATGAATGTGTGTATTAAAAGTCTTGTTTCCATTTTTGGTGTGTGTGTAAGGTCTTGTTTCCATTTTTGGTGTGTGTGTAAGGTTCACTTGCTCAGTGGACACAGCAGAGTCAAAGAGAAATTTCACATAGTGCAGGACCAGAGGAAATGGCCTGAAGCTGTGCTGAGAAGGGTTAGGATAGATCCTAGGAAAAGGTTCTTCATCCAGAAGGTGGTCAGACACTGGAACAGGCTCCCCAGGGTAGTGGTCACAGCCCCAACCTTCCAAAGTTCAAGAAGCAGTTGAACAATACTCTCAGGCCCATGGTGGGATTCTTGGGGTGTCCTGTGCAGGGACACAAATTGGACTCAATGACCTCTGTGGTTCTCTGCCAATTCGGGATGTTATGTGATTCTCTGATTCTACAAAAGCATCTTGGGATTCATCTCCACTAAGGTAAGTCTTTTTTTGCTGTCAGAAATCAACATATACCTTAAGAAACCTAAATACAAATTTAATGCAACTGTACTCCACTAGGGATAAATTTCCACATTCTCTGTAGTTGCTTTTTTGGATACAATGATGGGGCTTGTGGATGTAACCCATGGCGTACATGAAAGTTGTGCAGACATGTTGGGACTTCTGTTTCTATCTGTACATATTTGTGGGGTAAAAATCTGCTACACTGGGTTTTCATCATGGAGATTATGGGATCTCAACATACATAAAATAGTTATGTATGTATAAATATGAACATATATTAATTATAAGAAATACGAACATTGTTTATATACACATATATAGAGAGATGCATATAAAATTTCTACATAATACACAGATATAAACCATATGTAGACTAGACATATATATTATGTATGTGTGCATACATATAGCACAGTATATAAGTGCATACATGTGTATTTCATATATGGAACTGATTACTGGAGGATTTCCTTCTGACACTTTGGTACATCATGTGGGATTTGTGAACTTTGTCTTCAGTGAGCAAAACATGTTTAGGGCAACTGTGAAATTCAGGTGGTGGGGAGACTACAGAGCAGACCTTCAAGTCTTGACCAAAATCCCTGACTTTCTCTTCACAGCTTTCACCAACACACTGGAAAGAAAATGTTTAACCAAAGCACTGTGGCCAAGTTCTTTCTCCTGGGATTCTCTGATGATCAAGAACTGCAGATATGCCACTTTATGTTGTTTCTGGGGATTTACCTGGCTGCCATGGTGGGAGACTTTCTCATTATTTTGGTTGTAGCTGCCAGTAATCACCTTCACACCCCCATGTACTACTTCTTGTTGAATTTGTCCATCTTAGACCTTTCAGCCATCTCTGTCACCCTCCCAGGGTCCATGGCAAATTTTCTATGGAATACCACATCCGTCTCCTATTCTGGCTGTCTCCCAAGTCTTTTTATTCCATGTTTTTGGTGCTGCTGAGTCTGCTTTACTGGCTGTCGTGGCATATGATCATTATATTGCCATCTGCAGACCTGTTTACTACAAGACCATCATGAAGAGGAGCATTTGCATCCTCCTGGCAGCCAGTGCTTGGCTCAGCTGTGTCCCTTACTCTGCTCCTCGCACTGGGAACATCTTTTCTTTAACATTCTGCAAGTCCAACATTATGAACATTTCTTTTGTAAAGATCCACAGCTTCTCAAGCTTTCCTGCTCTCATTCATATTTTAGTGAACTTGGGGTTCTTACATTTAGTTTTCTTTTGTTGTCCTCTGTTTTGTTTTTATAAGTATGTCTTATAATCAGATTTTCACTGTGGTTTTGAGAATTCCTGTCAAGGAAAAACAGCATAAAGCATTTTCAATTTGCATCCCCCATCTCCTTGTGGTCTCTATGTTTATTTGCACCGATTCTTTCACCTATCTTAAGCATGTCTCTAACTCCCCATCAGCTCTGGATCTCACAGTTTCTCTTTTCTATTCTGTGTTGCCACCAGTCATAAATCCAGTCATCTACACCATGAGGAACAATGACATCAAAGCTGCCATGCAAAAATTAACTGGCTGCAGATTTTGATAGAGAAATAAATAGGGTTTTTATTAGGCTTCCTCTGTGTTCCAGGAAATGAGCACTTCATGAGCAAAGGCTCTAGAGGGTCAGTCCTATGAGGAGCACCTGAGGGAGCTGGGGTTGTCTAGCCTGGAGAAAAGTAGGCTCAAAGGACACCTTATCCCTCTATATAAATACATGAAAGGAGGTTGTAGCAAGGTGGGGGTCTGCCTATTCTCCCAGGCAACGAGCAATAGAATGTGACGAAATAGCCATAAGTTGCACCAGGGGAGGTTCAGGTTGGACATTAGTAGGAATTTCTTCATGGAAAGGGTGATCAGGCATTGGAAGGAGCTGCCCGGGGAGGAGGTAGAGTCACCATCCCTAGAGGTGTTCAAGAAATGAATGAAGGTAATCTAGTTGACAAGGCAACTAGATTTGTCAAAGCTTGGACTTAATGATCTGAGAGGTCTTTTCCAAACAAAATGATTCTGTAGCAGTAGCAAACAGTTTATAACACTGGAATAAGAGGAAAATATTGACCTATTCTTGAGGAAGATTTTGTAAAGATTTCATTATACAAGCAATTTTGACCTGCTGATGGCAGCAGCTTTCACAGAATGATATGTGGGATGGAATGGAACAAATCCAGGGTAATGTTCACAAACCCTTTGTGCCTACACCTCTATCTCACCTTTCCTCTGCTTTTTATGTGCCTAGAGAATATAATTTATAACTGGGCTCTTTTATAAAAGGGACACATCTAAATATGTGTGTATGTGTGAGAATCACGGAATGACAGGATCCCAGGATGGGTCAGGCTGGAAGGGACCACAGTGGGTCATCTGGTCCCACCTCCCTGCTCAAGCAGGGGCATCCCAGAGAACCTGCCACAGGATTGTGTTCAGATGGTTTTGAAATATCTCTAGGGAGGGAGATTCCACAACCTCTCTGGGAAATCTGTTCCAGGGTTCACTCACCTGCACAGTAAAGAAGTTCTTCCTCATTTTCGGGTGGAACTTCCTGGGCATCAGTTTCTGCCCATTGCCTTTTGTCCTATTGCTCAGCACCCCTAAGCAGAGCCTGGTCCCTCCTCCCTTGAAACACTGACAGATATTGCTGAGGTCCCCTCTGAGCCATCTCTCTCGAGGCTGAACAGTCCCAGCTCCCTCAGCTTGCCTTCAGAACAAAGATGCTCCTGCCCCTTGACCATCTCCACAGCCTCCATTGGACCTGCTCCAGGAGCACCACATCTCTCTTGTGCTCAGGAGCCCAGAACTGGACACAGTGCTCCAGTTGTGCCTCACCAGGGCTGAGTGGAGGGACAGGATCACCTCCTTGACCTGCTGGCAATGCTCTTCCTAATGCATCCAGGATCTCGCTGGTCTCCTTGGCCCCCAGGGCACACGGCTGGTTCACAGGCAGCCCCCAAATCCTTCCCCAAAATGCTGCTTTCCAACAGGTCACCCCCAGCCTGTGCTGGTGCCTGGGATTGTTCCTTCTCAGGTGCAGGACCCTGCATTTGCCCTTGATGAATCTCAGAAGGTTCCTCTCTGCCCATCTCTCCAACCTGTTGAGGTCCCTCTGAAGGGCTGCACAGCCCTCTGGGGTATTGGCCACTCCTCCCAGTCTTGTATCATCAGTAAACTTGCTGAGGAGGCATCTGCCCCTTCATCCAAACCAGTGATAAATAAATTAAAAAATACTGGCCCAGTATTGAACTTCCAGAAACTGCCCAATCTTATGTTGTTTATTTGAAACTATGAGGACAAACACAGAAAGGGGTTTTGGTGGTGTCCATTTAGATATGTCTCCACTGGAGCTTTTGCTTTATTACATCAGCTCCATCACATACTGTGGTGATAAGAGTGCAAGATGTGCATCCTTATTATCATCACTTTAAAGCTAAATAAATGGGGTTTTTTTCACATTATCTACTTTGTACTGTAAACTACCTGTATAATTGCACATTGTTCTATATCAAAGGAAATTATCATTGCTTTCCATTTCCTCCCAGCCTCAGCCCCAAACCCTCATTGAATGGAATCACTGTGTCCTGATGTTGAGCAGCTGAATAATTATCATTTGTTAGAAATCCCAAAAGTTTGGTGTGAGATTCTAAACATCAAATACTCTTTTTGCTTTCAGATCCAATAACCCCATGAGAAGAGATACCTATTTATCATCTTTGACTATGCATGGAGTGTGAGATAGAACTACACAAAAAATCTCCATGAAAAGTGTAGATGTAGAAAAGTAACCATTGTTAAAATATGGTGAATTTTTTTAGGGTTTGACCTTGGCTAGCTGCCAGGCACCTACATAGCTGCTCTCTCACTCATTTTCTTCAATAGGACATGGAGAAAAATAAATGAAAAAGGTTGTGAGGTAAGAAAAATATATGGTGTTTGCTTAGCAATTACTGTCACAGGCAAAACAAACCCAGCTTGGGGAAGACTGGTAGCATTTACTGACAATTAAAAATAGAGTAGGATGGTGAGAAACAAAAGCAAAAACTGAAACATGCTTCGCCCATGTCTCTTATTCCCAGGCTCAGCTTCACTGCTCTACTGATTTCCTTTGTTCCACCCCCCTGCCATCTGTATAGGGAGATGGCAGACTGGGGCCTCTGATCAATACACAGCAATTTCCTTCTGGACCTTTGTCATCCTCACACTTTTCTTCTGCTCCAGCACAGGTCCTCCCCATGGCTTGCAATTCCTTTAGCAGATCTCCGTCTGTCCTCCGTGGGCTGCAGCATGAATCTCTGCTCCATCATGGGCGGTAGGGAAATGCCTCCTTCTCCTCCCTCTCTTACCGTGGTGTTTGCATTGCTGTTCTCACTCTTCTCTCTGTTCTGTCTGCATTATTTGCCTTTTCTTACATGTGATTTCACAGGCAGGCCACCAGCTTTCCTGACTGCCTCTGCAAGTGGGTCTGGTTTGGAACCACCTGTGATTGGCATGGGGCATTCCCACCTAGGGGATTCCCACAGAGGACACTGCTGCATCCTCCCCACTACCAAAACCTTGCCAAGTAAACCTAATACACTTGAAAATCCTGGAACATCATAAATGGCACTAGACTTCAATATATAGGCAGCCAAATGAATCCACAATGAATTCATTGGGATTCATTCACTCTCCAGCTGTCACCTCAGAAAACCAGTCCTTTCTATCCTGCCTCCTACCTGACACGTGTTTCAGATACCTCAGGACAGCTGAAATAGCACTGGGCACCTATGGTGAGCTCTGCAGTGGTCCAATGAAATCCACCCCTTTATTTGATAAACCCTTTTATTTGGGAGTGGGGGGAGAGGGAAGAAGAAAGAAAAAGAAAAAAAAAAATTCCTCTAGTGAATAACATTACCCTTACCTTTCTATAAAAAGCTGGAAAGGCACACAGGAAGGGAGGAGGGAGACAGACAGACATCAGATACATAAAGGTGTTTTCCTGTATTACCTTAACAGGACTTTTCTCCCTGCAGTCTGGTATTTTGAACTGATGACTGAGTAAATCTCAGAGAAAAGAAGAATATGGTGATGAAGGAAATTTTAGTATTTGTGTTTAGCATTATTTTTCAGAATGCAGTGATTGTGGTAGAGAACAAATGTGTGAACAAGCTTTGGTGAGTTGGCCGTGGACAGGAACTAAGCACCCACCCAGCCACTCACTCGTTCCATCCCACAAGGGTGTGATGTTAATGGCATGTGATGTGTCCCTTTGACTAGTCTGGGTCAGCTTTCCTGGCTGTGTTCCCACCCAGCTTCTTTCCCACTCCCAGCAGTGAGGTAAGTGCATATCCTGAAGACAGTGGGCTCCACAAAGCAGCCCAGCAGGGAATTTGCTGCTTTCAGACATTCATCCCATTGGACTTCTGCAAGAAGAGAGAAAATGCAGAGAGGGACAACTCACTAAGGGAATTCATTGTGTACCAAACAGTCTCAGAGACTGCAGCACAGGAGCACTGGGAAAGAGGAATATGAATCAGTGGGTGTCAGCTGTGGATTTAGTGGAAAAGGTCCAGAGTGTGACTCCTCACAGCAAAATCTTCTTACCAGCTTGGTCCTGCAGCCACCTGCACGCTTTCCCCCTTGCTATCTCTCATTTCTCTGGTGAATGAAAAGCTAGCAACATGAGCTAGCGATGTGTGTTGGCAGCTCAGAGAGCCAACTGTATCTTGGGCTGCATCAAAAAAGGTGTGGCCATCAGGTCAAGGGAGGAGATTGTGCCCCTCTGCTCTCCCCTCGTGAGACCCCACCTGGAGCACTGTGTACAGGTCTGGGATCCTCAGCACAAGAAGTCATGGACCTTTAAAGAGGGTCCAGAGGAGGTCATGAAGATACTCAGAGTGCTGGAGTACCTCTGCTCTGGAGGCAGTCTGAGAGCTAGGATGTTTAGCCTGGAGAAGAGAAGGCACTTGGAAGACTTTCAGTCATTCAGACATTAAGGTCACAGCATCCCCTCACTGGGATCACACAAATCCTACCCAGGCTGTCTCGCTCCAGCGTAGGTCTCTCTCTCCGTAGGCACACAAATACAGAGTCTCAGCTTCCTCATGTACTCTTCTGCTTCAGCGTGGGCTCCATCATGAACTACAGGGGGGTCTCCTCACCCCAGTAATCTTCCACGGGTGGCAGGGATTCTTGGATTTCAGTCTTTTCCCTGCTGAAGGGAGAGAGAGGGAGAGGAAGAAGGACCTGTCTTCCTCCCTCCTCGCGGCTTCTCTCTCCTGCTGCCAACTTTGACCTTGGAGGCTGTGGCTATCTCTCTGGCTGGAATTCCTTTTGCAGCAGCCTCTTCTAAGTCCTTCAGGTATTTTTTCTTCATCCTGTTACATGTCTCGGTCAGGGGGGCTTCATTGCTGCCCCTGCCCCCGGCCCAGGGGAGGAGAGGGGCCTGGCCCCCGCCTGGGGCCTGCCACCACCTCCTACATGGCTCCCCATTTCTTCTGCGCAACAACCTTCCCTTCCGTTTTCTTAAATATGTAATTGGCAAAGGCATTACCAAAACTTTTGATTGGCTTTACTCTGGAAATTCACCTGGACAAACTACTTACAACCCCCAGAGAGGGTGGGACTTTTGCAAACCCACAACACCAGGTTCTGCAGCAGTTTAGAAAAGCCAGTACTTGCTGCCCCACACCAGTTCCTCTTCCTTAGAGCAGGCTGAAATGCTTTGGAAGTTTGGGGAAGGACAACCATTGCCCAAGATGTAGAAACAGTCTGAGTCAGCTCATAACTTCCACCTCTGCAGAGTACACTTGTGCAGTGCTCCCTTCCTGAAATCCTAAGGGAAAGATACTCCAGGACACTGATTACATCCATTCACAGCTAGGCTTCACTTTGGGAAGGGCTCTCCCCACGCTTGCTACAGGCGCGCTGATGGCTAAAAAGGCCTATGCGAGACAGAGAAGTCCAGCTACAAAAGGCACAGCAGAAAGACTGTCCTGGTGATGTCAGCAAGACACGATTCTTTCTGCGCTGTCTCTTCTCCTCTAGACTGATCCTGCGCGTGTTCTCAAAAGAAGCAGCAGCATTAAAGATTGTGTGTCTCCAGGCCTCCCGATTGGAGGCCAGA
>JAWWES010000369.1:0-12496 GCA_035583135.1 Lophotriccus pileatus | reverse complement strand
CAGCTCCAGTTTTTTTTGTGGGGATGGAGAGGGGGGGTCGCTCAGAGCGACGGCGGCTCCGGCGGCGGCGGCTGGACGGGCGACTGCGGCGAGGGCGGAGGGGTCCGGGGGGGCGAGGGCGGCGCCGGGGCGGGGAAGGGCGTGGGGAGGGGCGGGGGGGGAGCGGCCGAGGAGGGCGAGCCGGGGGCGGGGGCGGCGGCGCCGGGGGGCTCGAGGGGGGGCCGGTTGTAGAAAAAGAAGGGGCACTGCTGGATGAAGAGTTCGATGATTGTCTGGTAGGTCCTGGTGGCCGTCAGCGCGTCCATCGTGCTGAAGTCCGGCCGCATCAGCGTCGGCCAGAAGCAGATGGACAGGTTCTCGCTCGTCATCAGGTTCACCCGGTGGTTGTGGCTCACCCTGGAGGGACAGGGACGTGGTGAGGACAAGGACAGGGGACAGTGGGACAGGGGGACAATGGGGACAGGGGGACAACGGGACGGGTTCCAAAGCCCTTCCCAAGGCTTTTGGGGTTCCCCCGGGTTTTGGGGTTCCCCCAGAGCCCTCCCCAGGTTTTTGGGGTGCCCCCCAGACCTACTTGTTGAGGTGTCCAATGACGTATTTGAAGACCTCGTAGTTCTCCCTGGGGAATTTCCGGAGCACCTCCCGCAGCGCCTGCAGCTTCTGCTCCCGGTCGTTGATCTCTGACGGGGTGGGAAAAGCGAGAATTTGGGGTCCTGAAACTGCCTCTCCCACGGAATTCCCGCTCCAAGGGGTGGGATTTTGGGGCCATTGTGCGTGTTGTCCTCCCCAAAAATCAGCCTGAGGCCCTTTGGGGGCACAGCATGGACTGAGGTGCAGTTTCGGATTGGGAATTCAGGGGGCTGGGATCACCGGGGGGAGGGGTCAGTTATGCAAATGAGGTGGGATAAATTAACAGGGTTGATTAATGGGATTAATTAATGAGCTCAGGGCCCCCAGATTATTGTTCCCCCCCCACCAGAAGCAATCAGGACTGGAGGAGCATCTCCAGCCAGGAATGGGACGACGGGAAGGCGGGAATTCGGGGGGGGGGGTGGGATCATCAGTGGGGGGGGGGTAATTAAGCCAACACAGGTGATTAAGGGGGGTTAATTAAGGGGTCAGGTCCCCCCCGGACTCACTGTGGGCCTCCACCAGCTCTGCCTGCATCGCGTACGGCACCAGCGGCTCCGGCAGCTCCGAGAAGAAGCTTTTCATGGCACCGGCCACCGTGTTGACGGTGAAATCCTTCTCAGCCAAGTCCAGCCCGTGGTCTGGGGGCACAATTTGGGAGACTCAGAGCCTAAAAACCCACCCAGGGAGCCCCACGGGGAACAGCTTGGGGTGGGGGGGGTGCACAGATCCCAAAATTCCCCCTTGGGAGCAGTTTGGGGGGGGCACAGATCCCAAAACCCCACCAAGCGAGCCTGATTTTGAGGCGCCCCCGTCCTGGGTGGGTGCCCAGGTCTGTTTTGGGGTGCCCAGGTCTGTTTTAGGGTGCCCAGGTCCGTTTTGGGGTGCCCAGGTCTGTTTTAGGGTGCCCAGGTCCGTTTTGGGATGCCCAGGTCCGTTTTGGGATGCCCAGGTCTGTTTTAGGGTGCCCAGGTCCGTTTTGGGGTGCCCAGGTCCGTTTTAGGGTGCCCACGTGCCCGTTTCGGGGTGCCCAGGTCCGTTTTGGGGTGCCCAGGTCCATTTTGGGGTGCCCACGTGCCCGTTTTGGGGTGCCCAGGTCCGTTTTGGGGTGCCCACGTGCCCGTTTTGGGGTGCCCAGGTCTGTTTTGGGGTGCCCACGTGCCCGTTTTGGGGTGCCTAGCTGCGTTACCCTGGTCAAACTGCCGCTGCAGGCTCTCCATCTCCGACTTGTTCCCACTGACCCGGTAAATCCCTTCGGTGCTCAGCCCTGCAGGAACAGGACAAACCTCATTTTCAGCTACCCCTAAAAGTCCTGGATTTATCCCTTCCCCCAGAAGAGTTTGATGCTTCCCAAAAAAAAAAAAAACCTGTGGAACCCCCCACCCCAAAAAGGGGTCACATAAACAGGGGTCAGCTCTGAAGGGTCTGGGGATGGGACCCGAAACACCAAAGCCGGTGCTTCTCCAGCAGGTTCCTTCCCCCGGGGAATAACAAAGGCTCTTCTTCTCCCAGATCACTGAGGGATCCTGGGAAGAGCCCGTCTCTTCCCAAAAAAACCCCAAGGAGCCCCAGGAAGGGCGTCTCACCCGTGGCCTCGATGTACTCGATGCAGCGCTCGATGAAGACGGGGATGGGCCTCTCGGGGGACACGACGCTGGCCAGGGGGACCCCGAAGTAGCTGCTCTCCCACGTGCTCTTGGTGATGGAGGGCCTCGGCTTGGGCTTTGGTTTCTGCGAGAATTTGGGATGTTTTTCAGTGTTTTATCCCGTTTTCGTTATTTGGGGGGGGCTCTTCTCGATTTCAGGGGGGTTTCTGGTTCTTTTTAATAACGCCTCTCAATTTTTTGGTACTGTTTTTTTGTTTTGAGCAAGTTTAGATCTGTTTTCTGCCTTGTCGTGGGTTTCATAATTCTCTTTATTTCTGCTGGTTTTTCGCTGGTTGTGGGGTTATTTTAAAGAATTTTGAATAACTCAGGGTCTCCACGATCCCCAAAACCCCCAGGCTGGGACACACCTTGGTCATCCTTCTCAGGCTTTGCAGGACGTTCAACCTCCTGGATGGACCGTTCCCTCAAGAGTCGTGCTCCACTACCCTCAGGGATCCCTCCCCAACTCCCAACATCCCCTGATCCAACCAGGAGCGACCCCAAAACACCACCCACAGCTTCTCCAGGACCCCCAACCTCCCCCACCGGGACACACCTTGGTCGTCCTCCTGAGGCTGCGCAGGATGTTCCTCCTCCGCGGGTCCTCGCCGTCGGCCGCCTCGTAGGGGATGACGGCGTTGTCGCCCTTGTAGCAGCCCTGGGAGCTCTGGTCCTCCTCCTTCTTGCGGATGGGCCCCAGCTCGTCGTCGCTGCCCAGGCTGAGGCTGGGCCGGTAGCCGGCGAAGCGGCCGAGCCGCGGGCACCGCGCCCGGTACAGGGCGGGCTTGGCGGCCGCCGGGGCCTTGCGGCCGCGCTCCAACGAGCTCGTGTCCATCTCGCTGTCCGAGCCGTTGCCGCTGCCGTTGGACTGCTGCGCCTTGTTGATGTTGCGGACGGTGATGATCTTGCCCTGGGTGCTGTCGTGGGGCACCGAGTAGATGTTCTCCTCCTCGCTGCGCGGCTTCACCACGGCGTCCATGGGCTCGGCGTAGTCGGACGGGTCGAAGCAGTCGGCGGGCAGCCAGCCCCCGGAGGACACCGACCTCCTCTGCCCGTCCCGGTGGCCCTGCTCCAGGTAGGAGAGGTCGCCCTTGATGTCGAAGTGCACGGGGGGCTTTGGCTTCACCGGGGGAGGTACTTTGTTGTTCAGCTTGCTCTCGAAAGTGCTCATGACGGAGATGAAGGACAGCCCGTCGTTGCCCTCCAGCTCCATGGAGAGCTTCGAGTGGTCCTTGGGCAGGGCGGGCACGGCGGGGTCCTCCCGGAAGGGGCTGTAGCCGGGGGGCTCCGCGTCCTCCTCCGAGTCCTGCAGGTTGGAGTTGCAGAGGGGGGAGCCGGCGCGGGGGGAGTTGAAGACCTCCTCGGTGGTGCTGCAGGCCTCGGCCGCGTTGTCGTACATGTGGGTGGCCTCGACGATGTTCTTCTTCTCCACCACGTCCTTGAAGAAGGGCTGGAAGAGCTCCAGCTTGTGCTGCACGGGCTGGCCGCAGGCGACGGCGGCGAAGCGGCCGTCGATCTCCTGGGCGATCTCCTCGCCCTCCGCCAGCTGCTCGCGGCTCACGTCGTTGTCCAGGATGTCGGCGGAGCCGTCGGTGAGCGCCACGAGCTGCACGGGGACGATGTCCTGCACCTCGCACAGGAAGGCCCTCAGCATGGCCAGCGACGCCCTGCGCCGGGCCGAGTAGAACAGGATGTAGCCGTGCACCAGGCGGCTCTTCCTGACGCCGAAGGACGAGTGGTAGGACAGCAGCGACAGCTCCGTGCGCCGCTTGTGGGGCCCGACGGCCAGCTCGAGCAGGACGGAGCCGCCACCGCTGGTGCTCGGCGCCGGCCGGTAGGCCTGGGCCTGCAGGAGGGGCAGCAGGACGTCGTCGGCGCCGAAGGGGTCCCCGCACATGAGGCACATGACGATGCGCAGGTCCACGTCCGCCAGCTCCTTGAGGCTGGAGGTGGAGCTGACGAGGTTGAGGTTGCGCTTGGAGTCCAGCAAGCCCTTGAGGACCTGGCTGATCTGCTTCTCGTTGATGTTGCGGCCGTAGCCGATGCCGGCCGACGCCGGGTCCAGGAAGACGCACTGGAGCTTGCTGGCGATCTGCTGGCCCTGCTGGATGAGGCTGTGCAGGGTCTCCCCGCTCGTGTCCCCCCTCTTGTTGACCAGGACGAGCGTCAGGGGCAGGTGCACCAGGTGGTTCTCCCGGCGGCCCATGGTGGACTCGCGGCTCTTCTCGATGCTCTCCACCACGTAGGACAGCGACTCCTTGGAGTTGTAGAGGCACAGGCAGCCGTGGGGCTGGAAGGTGGGCGTCTGGAAGGCGTTGACGGGCAGCCGGACGTTGCCCTCAATGGGCCGCAGCGACAGCTCGTACATCTTGCCCTCGATGACGTACTTGTCGTCGTTGGTGCAGAGCGCCCGGATCTCGTTGGCCAGCTCCCGCGCCAGCCCATCCTTGCCCAGGATCACCAGGTTGATCCTGTCGATGTTGGAGTCCAGCAGCAGGTTCTTCTGGTTGCGCTCCGAGGGCCGGATGAAGCGGGAGCTGAGCAGCTGCTCCACCTTGGAGTCGACGCAGCCAGGGCAGCTGGGGCACGTCTCCTTGGTGGGGTGGTACACGAAGTGGATGTGCTTCAGGATGAGGGCGTCCCGCTCGGCCTGCAGCTTCTGCAGGGCCTTGAAGCGCTGCTCCTCGCCCAGCACGTCCTGGATGACGCCCATCTTCTCCTTGCTGGGCTTGGCGTCGAGCTCCAGCTCGTAGAACAGCTCCGAGTACTCCAGGAGCAGCTCCTGGAACTCCTCCTTGGCCTTGTCTATGATCTGCTTCTGGTGCTTGCCGTAGATGTCCATGTACACGGACTCCTCCAGCCACATGTAGAAGTCCTCGTTCATGATGAAGCTCCGGGCCTCCTCCCAGGGCTTCCCGGGCGTGATGAAGGGCGACGTCTCCAGGTTCTCCCGGAAAGCCCTCCTCATCTCCGCCCTCTTCCGCTCGTTCCTCAGCTTCTCCAGGTGGGCCTCGTAGAGCTGCTCGGCAGGCTGGGTCTCCATCAGGTCGAAGGGGATACGCTCGTTCTCCATGTTGTCCACGTGGCTCGTGGCGTCCCAGGGCGTCTCCTCCAGCACCACGAACCACTTGAGGAAGTCGGGCTTGGTCTCCAGCAGCTTCTCCACCTTCCCCCGGCCCAGGTGGTCGATCTCATCCAGGTCGGGGATGAGGGCGTCGAAGGCCTGGGGCAGCAGGGCCAGGTACATCTTCCGCCGGCGCTCGATGTGCTCCTGCTTCAGGCGGTGCACGTGCTGCAGGAAGAGCTTCTTGGCCTTCTGCGTGCCCTCCAGGTACACGTAGTCCTGGTACTCGGGCGACGGCAGCATCTTGCGGCTCACGTTGGACCACGCCTCGTTGTGGCTCTTGACGATGCGGCTCACGAGCCACTCGTACTTGTCCTTGGCCGCCGCGATCTGCTGGCTCTGCTGCTTCAGCGCCTCGAAGTAGGGGATGATCTTCGTCTTGCCCCGGCTCTTGTCCACCAGCTGCACCAAGGTGCTGAAGGCCAGGTCGACGTTGACGTTGGAGCGGGCCGAGGTCTCCACCACCTGGAGGTTCTTCTTGCTCAGGGCGAAGGCGTGCGCGTCGCGGATGTAGCGCTCCACGCCCTCGTCGCACTTGGTCAGCACCACCACAACGGGCTTCTTGGTCTTGGCCAGCTGGTTGTAGAGGTTCGACACGAACTTGAGCTGGTCGTCGAAGTTCCTGTTCATGCCCCTGCTGACGTCGACGCAGAGCAGGAACCCGTCCACCAGCAGCTTCCCGTCGGGCATCTGCTTCTGCTCGAAGTCCTGCTCCAGCCCCAGCTGGTCGGTGCAGAAGTACATGAGCTTCTCGGCCGACGCCAGCTTGGTGGCCGCCGCCCTCTTGATGTAGGGCTGCAGGGCCGTGCTGCGGTGGGGCTGGAAGGTCTGGTCGTCGATGAACTCCGTCTGCTCCACCACGTGCATCTTGCAGTCCACGCACTCCTCCAGCGCCCGCACCACCTCCCCCCAGTAGAGGAAGTGGTCATTGTTGACCACCCTCCCCCCAAAGTCACTGGTGCTGAGGACCGACGTGTGGTCCAGGTGGAACTCGTCGGCGCTGGGCCGCACGAAGCGGTTGCAGAGGCAGGACTTGCCGACGCCGCACTGCCCCTTCTCCTTCTCGGTGCCGGACAGCCCCACCACGCTCACGTTGTAGGTGGGAATGCGGCCGTCCTGCTTCCTGGCCATCATCATTGTCCGCGCATCCTGTCCCGCTCACACGCTCGCTGCCGAGAGGGGGGTTTGGCGGCGCCCGGCGCGGCTCCGGGGTTGGCGCTCAGGGCGCCGGGGAGGGGCCGCTCCTCGTTCCCATCCCGGCCGGGCCGGCGGTGCCTCAGTCCGTGCTGGTCCCCGTCGTCAGGTGGCCAATGAGTCCCCCTGGGAGAGAGAGAGAGAGAGAGTGAGGTGGAATCAGCCCTTTGGGATCTGGGACCCGAACCGTGCCCCGGGGGGGTTTTGTATGTCCTGCACCGGAACGCCAGGGAGGCACCAGCAGAGGGGGAGAGGTGCCAGACCTGGCCAAGGGCTCGCTGCGGTGGGCACGGCTTCACCACAGCCCCCCAGCCACTCACTAGTGGCTTCCTGGGTAAACTCTGAAGGTCCTTCCACCCCAAAACCCTCTGAGATTGACTGGGGGGCAGCTCTGAGGGTCCTTCCAACCCAAAACCCTCTGAGATTCCACGAAATACTGAAGGAAATCAGTTGGATTTTGCTGGAAACTGAAAACTTCCACCCCGGGCCTGCAAAGGAAAGGAAGTGGCTCCAGGTGGCCCCGCGGGCCACCAGAACAAGCCCAAGGAACGTGGCCTTCCGTGACAAACCCCCAGTTCCAAGGCCTGGCCAGGGCAGTTCTACCAGTTCCCACGGCTCTGAATCGCTGCCCTGAACTTGCCGCTCCGCTCAGCTCCCAAAACCTGCCCTCGCCTCCAGCTGAGCCCGAAAAATCACGGATCTCACCCTTCCCACAGGTCACTCGCTTCGGTCCAGGTGCTTGACCCACCCAGCCTGAAGAAGAGGTGGAGTGGAGAAGAGTTTGGGGTAGAACACGAGGATCTGGGTGTTCCCAGGGGTATCCTGGCAACTCCCGGCTCCTCCGTTCCCTGGGAATGTCCCGTATCAGCATCGGGAATGTCCCTTATCGGCGGCGCGTGTCCCTCCTTGGGGTGGGACCAGGGCAGCTCCCGGAGCACGTGGGTGCTCTGCTGCCAGGCCTTTAATTACTCCCACTAATTACTCATCCCTCAATCCACAGGAGCAGTTACTCCCCGGGAGGCTGCCCGGGGCCAGGATCTCGCTGGGAATGCTGCCCTTATTCCAGAGTTATTCCTCAATCCTCAAGGGTTCCCCCCACCTTCTGGAGGGACAATCCTGGGCAGGTGCTGAGCCCCCCCCACCCCAATCCTGGAGGGGATCCAGAGTGTCCTGATCTTGTCCTGATCCTGTCCTGCTGCTCCCACTGTCACACGGACACCGGGATTGCAGGAATTTCCTCCTGGGGGTGGGTTTTGTCGCCACCCCCCAGGGAGCAGAAGGACCCAGAAAAGGATCGTCGTTGGGATCTGTCTCCAAATTAAGCTTTGAACCGTTTGGATCCCAAACACTTTAATCTCTCCACAACATCCCAGACCACATGGAGCCTCCTGGGCCTTCCCTGCCCCCCCTTCCAAAGGGATTCTCTCCGTTTTCTGCAGGAAAGAACTCCCCCCCGGAGATGTGGAGCCGCCGATTCCCGGGCCCAAACCCACCACAAGCAAAAGGCAGCGACTCAACAAGGGGGAGGTCAGGCTGGCATGGGGGGATCCCACTCCCATTCCCAGGGAACTCAGGACTCGGGAACGGCCCACAGGACGTTGCCTGGTGGCAGCAGTGCCCGAGGACCAGGAAAACTGGGATGAAATTCACGTTTTCCCGGGTAGAGAAGTCACCTTGTTCTCTCCCAGCAGCCATAAAAGCGATTCCACGGTGGGATTTTGGGAGCAGAAGCAAATTCCAGAGGCAGCTCCTCTGCCACCACCACCTTGCTCGCCCTACAGCAGCGAAACACACCCCAAAAATCACAGTCCAGCACACCCAGAGCTACGGAAATTCGTGCAAACGACACTTAAAAATCCCCCTCGGAGAATCCCGGGAATGAATTCCCAGCTCTCTCCTGCAGAGGGGTTCCAGAGCTTTTAAAACCAGCCTTTGATACCTCCCCTCCCTAAACCCCCCCCCCCCAAAACCCCACTCAAGGTTTGGGAAGAGAGAACAGGTTTGGGGGATCCCCCACCCCGGCCCCACCACACACCGGGATCAGCCGGGAACGGGGACAAGGGACCCCACCCCGGGATCCAGGAGCTCAGGAACGTTCTCCCCCTCCTCTCCCGCGCTCATGAGCCCCCCTCACCTCCCCACCCGTGTCCCCTCCTGCTCCGGGACCGTCCCCCCACGGCGCTTTCGCTTCGGTCCCTGAAAAATCCCTGAGTCAGGAGTTACTCATTGACACCAAAGTCCACCCCGGATCGGGAGCACCAGGAAGGAGGGACCCGCTCCAATAATTCCCAGCCAAGCAAAGAGGGGGGCGGAATTTCAGCTTCTCGTTTCCTCCTCGGGATTTGGCAGCAGAGCCAAAGAAAGGACACACACACAAAAAAACCAAAAAGGAAATAAAAGGCACCATAAAAAGGTGTTTTCCGTCGCCAGGTGGAACCTGGACACGGCTCCGGCTGGAGCTGCAGCAACCCTGCGATCCCAGGCTTGGAATTAACAGCCTGCTCAGTTAAGCAGCTTCCTAAACTCTGCTAGGCCCGAGACCAGGAGCTCCTCACGCTCCTGGGGTCAGCAGAGGATCCCGGGGACTCCAGTTTGGGATCCCGGAGACTCCTGAGCCGAGCCCAGAACGGGGTTTGGAATTTCTACTTCCCAAAGGGGAATGACCTCAGTGTCACAGCTCTCCCAGGTCCAGGGGATAATTGGATCCACCAAGCCAGGGCCTCACTCCCAGCCTTCCCACAGGGAATCCGCAGCTGGATCCAGAGGTTTGGCCAGGGACAGCTCCATCCTCACTGGAGCCACCTCAGGCCAGGCCTCCCCACCCTGTGCAATCCCATTCCCAAAACCTCCAAAATCGGCTTTTTTGAACAAATTTGAGGGCTTACGTAAGGTGGGAAAAGCCGAGGATCTGCGTCAGGAGCTACCTGGGAACGAGGGAAAACCCCAGAGGGGATGGGGGGGTCAACCCAGAGCTGCTTTTCTGGGGTGCAGCAACATGGACAAAACCCTCTGGAGCTGCTCAGGGATAGGGAATGCTGCTCCCTGAAATCCGGGGCGTCCTGGGAATGCTGCTCCCTGAAATCCGGGGTGTCCTGGGAATGCTGCTCCCTAAAATCTGGACCTGCAGCCTGGGAGCAGCCAGGTCACATCCCGTTTGTTACCCACCAGCACTGCCAGGGCCTTCTGCATGGGCCTGTCTCCATCCCTCCATCCATCCCTCCATCCATCCCTCTCTCCATCCCTCCACCCATCTTTCCATCCATCCCTCCATCCGTCTCTCCATCCATCCATTTCCCTACTCATCCACCCCTCCCTCCGTGCATCCGTTCCTCCATCCATTCCTCTATTCTTTTCTCCCTCCATCCCTCCATCCATCTCTTCTTTTCTCCATCCATCCACCTCTATATTCATCCATCCATCCTTTCATCCCTCCATCCACATCTCCATCCACCCCATCCATCCCCCCACTTATCCATCCCTCCGTTCCTCTATCCATCCACCCATCCCTTCATCCATCCATCCATCCCTCCATCCCTTCTTCCATTCTTCCATCTACTCCTCCATCCCTTCATTCCTCCCTCCATCCATCCATGTCTCCATCCATCACTCCCTGTCCCATCCCTCTACCCATCCATCATCCATTCCTCCACCAATCCCTCCGTTCTTCCCTCCATCCCATGCCAGGACAGGGGTTTTCTCCCCCATCCCACTGCAGGACCCCACGTTTGGTCTCGCTGAACCTCTCCAGGTTCACACTGGCCAAGGTCTCCAGGAGATTCCGGATCCCTGGGACACCAGGAGCTCATTCCTGGTCTCCACATGAACGTGGAGCCATTGACAGCAGGCTGGATCGTTCATCCCACCCAGGAACGGATCCAGAGCCAAGGATGGACCATCCATTGCACCCAGGAATGGATCCACACTAAGATGGACCATCCATCCCACCCAGGAATGGATCCAGAGCCAAGGATGGACCATCCATCACCCCAGGAATGGATCCACAGCCAAGGATGGACCATCCATCCCACCTAGGAACGGATCCACAGCACCCAGAACAACCCAAACCCCTCCAGAAATCCCCCTGTGCTGATTCCCAGCTGGAAAATTAACGAAGACAGAGAAGGAAAGGCCAGGACACAGATCCCAACTCCTTGAATCCCACCTCCAACCTGGCACCAGGAATTCTGGGAGCGCCCAAAAATCCTACAATCGGGACTTTTGGGAGGGTTTCGGGGGGGTGTTTTAGGCGGCAAAGATAAAAATGGGAGCTCCTGAAGCCCCTGGGAATGGGAATGGAGAGACAAGGGATAGAATAAGAGGGAATTTAAATGGATTTTGCCAAGCACTGTTACAACCCTGAGGGAGCACAGGACCCTCCTCCAGCTTCCCTGAATGCAGGAGGGTCAGAGGACAGCAGGACCCTGGAACAACCTCAGCAGCTTTTTGGGGTTTTCACGTTAAAATCTTGAGATAAACCAGGAAACCAATGACCTGGAACCACTAAAAATTCCATCACGGGGCTGGCCTGGGATTGAAACCCCAAATCCTGAGGGAACAGCAGCTCCTGAAGGGGAGGGGAGGGAGGGAGAGAACTAAACCCCCCCCACCCCCAGGGGGTTTTATATTCCCAGAGGAATCGGAGCCCCCGTTTCCCTGGAAAAGCCCCACAGAGAAAGAATCTTTGTGCGAGGCTCCGGCTCCCGCCGGCGATTCCCAACGGGAATCAAAAGGCGCTTTTTTGATCGCCGGGGGCATCAAATCGCTCCCAGGACACGGGGGCTGGAGAATCCCGGCCCGGGGGGAGGCCCAGGGGGGGTTATGGGGGGGTTGGGGGTCGCTGCCACAGCAGGAAAAGCTGGGGGAAGGCGAGTTGGGGAAGGAGAATTTGGGAAAAGGGGGTGGGAATAAGGGGGATGATCCTCCCGTGGGGGAGCACCCCCAAAAAGGAGACACCCCCCCCCTTTCTCTCCATTTTGGGGTGCAGAGGAGGGGAAAGGTGGGTCTGGGGGGTCCCCCTTGGAGCTCACCCTTCACAGGGCACAAATTTGGAGAGGGGCTGTTGTTCCCACCCCCCCCCAAAAAAGTGGGGGGACAGAGCGACCACCTCCCCCCCAAAGCAGGGCAGCCCCCCCATCATAAAAGGGGATCCTTGGGGAAGAGGGAGAAGCCTCCCAAGCTCGTAAGCAGGGGGGGAGAGGGCATCCCCTCCCTCCACCCCCTTGTTGGGGGGGCACCAATATTTTGGGGGGGGGAGGGTGTCTCACTTCTCCCCCCCAAGTTGGGGGTCACCTTCCCATTGAGGGGTCTTTAGGGTGGTCTCCCCTCCCTGGACCCCCTCCCCCAATAACGGGGGTGGTCTCTCCTCCCTGAATCACTCCCCTAATGGAGGGTGTCCCCTCCCTTAATTGGGGGGGGGGGGTCACCCCTCCCAGTACCCCTCCCCTATTGGGGGTCTCTCATCCCAATACCTCTCCCTTAATGGGGGGTCTCCCCTCCACTAATAGAGGAATCTCCTCTCCCAGCACTCATCCTCTAATTGGGGGTCTCCCCTCCCAATACCCTTCTCTTAAAGCGGGGGTCTCCCCTCCCCTCATGGAGGGGGGTCTCTCATCCCAATACCCCTTCCCTATTGGGGGGGGGTCACCCCTCCCATAATGGGGGGGGGTCTCCCCTCCGCGCCCCTCCCCTTCAGCCCGGGGGTCTCCCCTCTCCCCAAGGCAGGGGCCTGCCCTCCCCAGCACCCCCATTCCCGAGGGGGGGTCTCCTCTCCTCGCCCCCATTCCCTGCCCGTGTTGTTTTAGCGGGGTGGGGGGTTTGTCCTTCCCCCCCCCGCGGGGTCCATGGTCCGGCCCGGCGGGCGCGCGGCGGGCGGGGGTGGGGCGGCCCATTGTTCGCGGCCGGG
>JAWWES010000368.1:0-12500 GCA_035583135.1 Lophotriccus pileatus | reverse complement strand
ATACTTATAGACCTTTCTAATAAAAGGGTTGTTATTCCTACCTGGATATAATTTTGGTCTCCTTTCCCACACTGTTCTTCGATTGGAGTCCATTAATTTCACATTTGTAATTGCTTAGGGGGAGGAGTTTTCGGGTTTTCCTCGTGGTTTATTCTCAGCAAAACATTTGTGTCTCACTCAAACGGAGACAGGGAGACACCTCAGCTGGTCTTCCCACTTTGTTTGAATGTGTTATATGCTTCTGGCAACTGTCAGCACCTGTAAAGCTGGTGCTTTTTTTTTTTTTTAAAAAAAAAACAACTTCCAACAGTTTACTGATAAAAATTATGACAGGTTAATAAGGTTCAAAGATTGCTGGTGATAATATCTAACTGCGAAAATCTATTTAAAGAAATATACTATGTCCTAGAGCAAGTTCTAATCCTAACAGCAGTATTCAGTGTGTGCAGAGAATGGTTCTTACCCAATAGATGTCCCTGTAGGGGGAGAAGACAGGTTCAGCCTGTTGACTGACCCCAGAAGTTTTGGCGGAGTCTTCCCTGATTTCTCCCCATTCTCAACTTCTTTTATACTACTTCTTTATGTTAAGGTGGAGCTTGAATGACTTTAGTCATTAATGCCTTTGTTTCTGATTGGTGTAAAATTCAGTCAAAAGAATATAGGGCACATGCTCAATGGGGGGTGGTTGTACCTTGGAGGCAGGTAACTTTGGGATGGAGGTGTGTGTTAGCATTACTATTAGGCTTTAATGAGCCAAGTTCATCTGAGGAGAGAGATTTCACCATAGTTGTTGGCTTGGCAGTAGGACGTCTTCATTTATTGACAGGTGCTATGTGGTCTTATGAACTACAAAGTACCACTATGTTCCTCTCCTTGCAGGGATTTCCCAGGGAGGGAAATCCCAACACTCCACCCTCCTATTTCATCTTCCGTAGCAGGTGCTTATTATTGTATGAGAGTCCTTGTAGAGCATGTTGACCATGTTCCATCCAGGGAGTACCTGTATTTTACCCTTTAATTCTTAGTCTCCTCTAATTTTTACCCTTAATCATCATCCCACGATGTTTGATGTCTTTGAAACACCATGTTGATGTCATTGCAGACATTTATCTTTTTAAAAAGGCAAAAGGAAGGGAACTTCACAAAAGTTTGCGTCTGTTTAGTCCTGAAAGTCTGTATAGCTGAATCCTAAAAATTAAGAAGAAAGCCCAAGAATTCCAATAGGGGAAATTTCCAATATATCCAATAAGTGCAATATGACAGACAATGTAGAGGCTTTTTCATTATACTAACTGGCTACCCAAAATCATTGGGATGAAATGTTTCCATTTTTCATGATACACTGATATAGTATTTAATCATAGGATTATCAGGTAAGTTTTTTTATTTTGGTTTTTCTGCTGGTTTGCACTGTTTTTGCTGATTTAAATCACCAGGATATTGTAGAAAGATACAGCTCATTTAAAATAAACAAGAATATTCTGTCAGTTGTTATAAATGCTACTGGAAATATTGCAGAGTAGTATTGTAATTTCATGGTTTATGATGTAGCCAGTACAATAGACACCTTGAAATTAGAAGTTGGTTTCTCTCTCTTTATAATTATTCATAAGCACTAAGGCATGTGTGTTTGCCTTAGAAGTCCTATAAGGTCAGCCTTTTTATGGCAGTTACAGTCATCACTCTTTCTCATTCTGTAGGCTTGGAACTTTGTAGCATTAGGTTGGCTGACACTAGCCAGTGTCAGTAGCGATCAAGTCATGGCCAGTGTGATGATAGGTGTAACACCTGTGTAACTCTGGTCCTTTAACCAAATTGAAACTTTTTCATAATTCAGCAATGCACACAGTTTCTTTCTTTCCCAGTGCAAGATGAGTGACAGTGTTCAGAAGTTGTTGTGTAATATATTCAAATTTAAAGGCAGCTGAGGAAGAATAAAAGGTGTATAATAAAAGAGGAAACGGCATTTAAAGCCTTGCCCAGTGTATGATATGTTGTAGTGCCTTTTCTTAATAGCACTTGTTGCAATAGCTGGATTAGGATCCCTAGTGGATCCTCACAGCTTCTGATGTATGGTTAGCAGTTAGGATAGCAGAATACAATCCCACAAAAATTATGCAGGAAAATAATTCTTGAGAAAAATAATTTTTTTTATACGGGACAATAACACTGCTTGGGGAGGATTTACAGAATGACTGTAGTTGTTTGTTTAGCTATGAAGAATGGCTGTATGATGTCTTAGCATGCTTAATACTGTGGGCTGTGTTCCTGGAGTGTAGACTATGGCTAAAACTAAAACACTAAAAGCTTGTTTCAGGATATTCAGCAAATAGGGAAACCACCACAACAAGGCCAAGTGAAATAGCTACTTCAAAAAAAAGGGCAAATATACTGGCAGTTCTTCTCTAAAATTTGTTTTATTTCAGTATTGGGCCCTCTTCAGTTCCACACAGATAGGTAAATGAATTTTTTTTAAAAGTGTCTTCCAGTTTCCTGAGGAAACAGGAAAAGAAGTATTTTATTAACATTGGGACCTTTCTTCAGACTTTCGCAGGGTTTATCCTCTATATGCCCAGTTTAAAAAAAGGGAATCACAAAAACTAGAGAAGAAAGAAAACCTGAAGTTCTTCTACTAAAAAAAAAAAAAAAAAAAGGGGGGGGGAAAATCGACAGTCAGAGACTTCTTACATCTCTGTTTTCTGAAGGTAGTCAGTTCAGCTGTGGCTTCTGACTCTCCTAAATTTCTTTCCTATTGTTCTTAGCACCAATAAGAAAGTTTTCCCTTCCTCTTTGACTCCTGAAACTAAATAAACAGTGGAAGCAAGTGCTTTCACTCTTATCAATTAATAAGATGCTTTCATGGTTTGGTGGGCTTTTAAAATCCTTAATTAACTGAAAAATCTTTTTCAGTTAACTGCTGTTTTCAATAATATCCTTATATCATTGAAAAATTATTTCTAACTGAACTTCTCCCCTTCTGAAACAAGTCAAACGAGATGTTGTTCTACACCTGCCCAGTCATGAACACACTTATGAACATACTTCTGCTGGAATAGCTTCTGTCTTTGATAAAAAATAAGGAGAAAACATCTTTCTCATGCTTTTCGCAATATTGAAATTCTTCCTCTAAACCAGCGTGGTATATCACTGATGACAGTTGAATTGTTTGACTTAGAGAGAGAGGAAAGCGAGTTTAATGAAATGTAGTTGTGCACGAAGACTTTTCCAGATTGAAGATTTCTGATGAAGCACATTATGAAAATGCAAGTGAAGCAAATTATGAAATCATGAACTACACCAGCTATGCAACATGAAATCAAACGAACAGTTCATCACAGGTTTGATATATATATATGTATTACCTCATCTGTGCCATAAATACCAAGAGCATTTTGATTTCGCCTGCAAATTCCTCTTTGGTGTTTTGTTTTCTTTGGTGTTTTTTTTTCTCTGTTTCTGATTCTTCTTCTCAAATGATTATATTTTTGGACATATTGTAAGGAAAGGGCTAATGACATTTGCAGGATATTTCTTGAATAAGGTCTTGCTGGTGAAACCTGTTGCAGAAACCTTTGAAACTTTTGCACAAACTGCAAAAAGGAATAAAGTTTCAGTTCTGGCCTTGCAGGGCAGGACCAACACTGACATTTTTCACTGCATGCATGTTGTATAGCAAGTGAATAATTGCGCAAGCACAAGAACTGGGATCTCAAACAGGATACTTGATTTTGGGGGTACTTATCTCCTACAACCCCCAGAGTAGACCCCAACAACCACCTGAGCATGTGCAATGGAGAAACCACACCCATTGTCACCTTCCATGCTGATGAGGAACTGTATAAAAGTGACTCAGGTAGTAAAATGAGTGGGACTTTCCCTCCACAAACAAGCCTAAGGACCAACAGGACCCTGTTGGATCCACAGTGGTGACTATCTTCTGCTTGCACTATCTGCCTCCTCCTCTCTCTGTCTCTCTCTCTCTCTCTCTCTCTTTCCCCTATACACTTAAGGTTACAAAGTAAAGTCAGTATTGTTGAACTGGCATTTGGTTCCATTTGCATGTTAATTTGGGCAGAGGACTTTAACATCAAATTGTAATATATGGCACATGTAAAATCTAACAAACATTTCAAAAGGGTGCACAGCCAATTGTTCCTACTCCTATTCCTTACTGCACATTAGGACATATGTCCTCAGGAAGCCCTGCTAGACCAACCACATTACTGGGTCACTTCACTTACAGACTCATTACCAACAAAAGTATAATCACACCTAGAGGCTTAAAAGAGATGAAGAGCCTGTTGTACAAGGTTATGCATCTGCGTGCAAGGAACATTGGTTTCTATTGATGTCAGGATTTTATCTCTGGTAATACAGAAAAAATAAGCCACTCAAGATCACACAGCAGTTCAGAAGCCAAAGATTAGCCATCACCTGAAATTTCTGAATTCACACTTTATTCTCTTAGCTGTTGTACATATTGCATTTCCCGGTTTAATCTGCTAGTTCAAAAGTCCTGAAAGGCAAATAAAAGAGGAAACCTTCTACAGTATAACACTGCTCTAGCCTTTCCTTCTCATCTGCAGTCAAACAGCTAGAGGAAGGCTAGAGTTTTATCATGCAAAGTGCCCTGCATAAGAAAAATCCAGTTTCCCTTGCCTCAACCTGTATTACACATGCATGACACAGAACAGAGTGAGGCTGAGAAAGTCCTCCAGATGACAAAGTTTCCCTAAAAGGTATTAATCTGTCACCTTACGAGTATGCATAAAGTACTGAAATGTTTTCAGACTGTTTTGTCCTTGCACCTGTTGAGCAATGAATATGAAAGTGCAGATGCACTGCAGGATTGCAGTGTTGCTGGGTGATTTGATAGGAAATGATTGATGTGTTTGTGTGTCTATTGGCATATTCCATAAAGCTGGTCATAACACCCACAATGTATGGAAATCTAACCTGAACTTACTATCTCATCCAAGTACAATCAAATGTAACATATTCTACTTCATAGTTAAATCCAGAAAGTACTGTAGGCAACCTTAGCAGGTTTGTTATTATGTGAATTAGCAATCAGACATGGAAAACAGTAGTTGTCTTAGTCCAGCGCCAAACCAGCTTGTCTTATATAGAGCATACAGGAGGAGATCATCGTAACATGCAATCTACAACTGTAAAAGTCAAGTACATAGTCACTACATGGGCTTCTGATGCACATCCTTGTGTAATCGCTCACCGCATAATTCGTGTAGCAATTTGCTCTCTAGTGAAAGGAAGAGAACTCAGCCCATAAAAATTAATTAAATTTGAACATCAAACAAGCAAGCAATATATAAAATGAGAGCAAATATAATTCTGGATACAATTACTTCAGAATGTGATTTCTCAGATGTCTGTTATCTATACATTTTCTTAGTTATCATAGGCAGGGTTTGTAGCATCACCATCATCATTATGATTGTCTAAAAATGCCCTTTATAAGACCTATTTTTTAATGCTTTAAAACTTTACCAAAATATAATATTAGAACTGAAGTTTTTTCTTGATGTCTACCTTGTCTAATTTTTTTAAATGTTAACAAAATACCCTCAGCTGTGTCCAATGTCAAGAAAAAATTGTGATTTTCTTAAAAAAAAAAAAAAAAGGTTTGGAGGGGAAGAGACAAGGAAGAACAAATAGATCTTGCCTGCTGCTAGTACTTCTGTTGCTTCATTTTAGTTAAGTTTGGTTATTGCTGCAGGTGACTATATTGAGCCTGTAGATGTATCTTCAGTGTCCTGAATACACAGTCTGATTGCCTTCTGCAAACTGAAGTTAATTTGTTATAACATTTCAGGTAGTAACTAGTAGTGCATGCTAGATTTGAAATTTAGCTATTGTTTACTCTCTATGGCCTTTTTCAAACAGTGACAAACAAGTAAAATGACCCTTCAGGAAATGCACTATACACCTATAATTAAAGCAATCAGACCATGCATGAAAGTGCAGATGAATGGATCAGATGTTGTGAAAGATAATATGATAAAGCTGGCCAAATCCTGAGCTCTTCCAAAGGCAATTATTCAAGATTTTCAGTCTTCTGGACCCATTCTAATTTCGGACAAGTTTTACAGGCTTTGGTGAGGTGAATCAGAAAGCAGAACCTCTTACAGCAGCAAGGCATTTTGGCCTTTTAAATATCTAGAAATGTCTTTTCTCTCAGGTCTCAAGGACATTCATTGAAAAAAAAGTACACTGAGCTTGCTGTGAAGCCATAGGAGTCTTGAAATCGGTTAGTCATTGTTTTTTCACTCATATCTAGATTCTGGTATTGAACTGTTGTCAAGTCAAAACATTTTTTTTTTTTCACTACAGTTTGTGTCTTTCAATATTGTTTTTTCCTTAGGAAAATGTACTCTGTTACCACTTTTTCTCCAATTATGCTTATTAACATTATTTTGGATGCAGTGGAATTGTCTTACTATTCTGGAAAGCATATTGTACAGAAAGAAATCTGGCATCCAACCTCATTCAAAAAGTGACTTTTTTTCCCAAGAGTATGCTTTTTTCTTTTCTTTTTTTTTTAAGGGCACCAACATTACTTGGTATCAACAGAGAAGAAGATAATAAGGAATGTGTATTTTTGGTTTAGGTGAGTGATGGGCAGCATTCCAGGAATGGTAGATTTGACAAGTGTCAGACTATGGGAGCAGAGAACAACAGAAAACATGGAATATTGCTTTTCATCTTCATCTGGTGTAAACTACCAAACAAGCCTTGGGTTTCCTCGAAGCTCTTAATTTCACATTCGACAGTTTTGGATCCAATCTTCAATATTAATTTTTAATAACTTTGAGCTACTGATGGAAGTGGCCAGTCTACCAGCATCACCAGTATTCGGCATTTTTTTTGAAGTGGTCTGCAAAGGTGTAGCTGAGCAGATGTGTTTAAAAATAACAATTTAGCATCTCACAACGGGGGAGAAGAAGGTGGTCATGTCCCCTCTCTGTGGACCAGCAATACGACACAGGGAATGGGAATGAAGCTGATTCAGGGAAAGTTCAGATTGGACATTAGGAATAGGTTCTTCACTGAGAGGATAGTTGACCACTGGAGCAGGCCCAGGGAAGTAGTGACAGCACTGTGCCTGCCTGAGTTCAAGAAACATCTAGGCAACACTATTAGTTATGTGGCTTAGTTTTAGGTGGTCCTACCAGGAGTAGGAAGTTTGACTCAATGATACTTATGGTTATCTTCCAACTCGAAATACTCTATAATTGCATGTATGATCTTTCATATGATTTGATGTGAGCCCTGGCATTCCTATGAGAACCAAGTACTTTATAGCATGTAAGAGATAGTCATGCCAAAATTACCCAAACTGCTAAAAAGCTCCAAGTGTTTCAATAACTTCTTAAATTGTAGTTCTGCCTTTAGATATACTGCTATGTAGAAAGCCTGTAAAACTCATGTCATGAGTCCAGTGGGAATTCTTCCTAGAGAATCATTCTCAGATTCTATGGATATGCAGGAGATCAATGCAAGGAAGACCTTGTGAAACTGTGACTCTCCTGAGCCTGTGATGAGGACTGATTGTGTCTCACCTCCAGTTTGTTCTGTTCAAATGGAGAACCCTTCATCCTGTGCCCTTATCTCAGAGGCAACCAGCCTCAACCCGCTGCTGTGATTTGTGAAGAACCTACTTCTTATGATCTACATAAAATGTGTTACAACAATCTTAGAGTGGAGAGCATCATAGAGAGAGTTAGCATGATTTAGTAAATGGATTTTAAGAGAAAATAGGCTGGAAATAATTAAAGAAACATTGTGTAAGGCACTAATTAGTGTTGGGTGGTGGCCACCTTTAATGCCATGCCAAGCCCTATCCCCTACTCATGACATCTAAGTGTCTTTCAGTACTGGTGAGCAACAATTTGGCCTGTTACACATCTTACTATCTTTGTTTCTCTCTGCAAGGGCAAATGGTTATCATTTTGTGTTTCCTTCTGCGTAGCTTAAAATACATACCAAGGAAAGAAATTCAAAGAAAGAAACTGTGTTTTTTTAACTGTCTTCTTCTTTTTCCCTTACCTCTAGAAAACATATATCCAGATGCTACTTTGACCGTCAAAATTTGAAGAGTCCCCAGTTAGCTGTTGCCCAATCATTTAGTTACCTGCAACTGCTCAGGCATGTTTTTATGTGACACTTTTGGGAGATTTTCTTTCTTGCGAACGAAGAAAACGCATCGTCACCAGGCAGTTGGATATTGATAATGATGGAATAATTCCCTATATGTTTGACTATTTATGGGATAAATAGCTATTTACTAGGAAAGAGAAATTGAGAGAAAATATTGAGATTTTATCTTCCCATTTTTACTGTTGTTTTACCAGTCCAAATTGGAGGTTAAGAGACACAAATTCTCTAACTTGAGAGGAAATTGCAGCTTTTGTCTTGTGTTTCAGAGTATTCTAAATAACAGGTTATTGTTTGAGAAACACTGACCTCTTCTTCTGATATTAGTTAAGGTTCACAGCTGCAAATATTGGCTGGTGGACATGTCTCCCTGCAACCACAATAATTGTTAGCATTTCAGAGAGTCCAATAAAAATTACTTTGGTTTAATATCTTTCTTGGTATCAAGGGTTTCTCTGACCCAGAAACCAGAGGAAAGGATCATCTGCAAGTTGTCTAATTAAGCAGGAAATAAAATTTATATTTTCTGAAAGGGGCAGAAGGAATTAATAATTAAACCACAACAAGGTCATATTAATAACTTTACAGTTATTCCTTCTCCTCAGTATCTGAGAAAGTGTCCTCTTCTTAAACCATTGGAATTTACAGCTTAATGTTTTAGAGCTTTCTGGGTACTTGGGGTGTATTCAACTTCAGTAAAAGCCAAGAGACCCCCAAAGCTGGGGTCCAGATAAATGAGTGCTGGCAAGAACTGATGAATTCTTGCAAAATATTGTACTACATAAATTCCATCAGAAGATACAACTTTGTTAGAACACCTCTTTTTTTCAATACTCTCATTGCCATTTACAAGCTTCTCAGAATCATGAGCTTTAATATGTTAAGTTTTGTGACAGTTTTGTTAGCTTGAACCTCTATGCAAACAAATGAGAATCAAAATAGGTCATGACCATATTCCCAGGAGATATAAAGCAGTATATAAAACACTATGCAACAGGATGGCCTTGCTATTCATTCTTCACTCTTTAGTGTAGTGATTTGATTTAGTTACAACAGTGATACTTTTGTCACTAAGAAGAGAGAACTAAGGGGGAGAAAACGGAGTCATCTATTTGGTGAAATGTTCTTCTGTGGAAGACAACCACATTAATTTTTTTAAATTTTATTTTATTGGGGTTTTTTTAATTTGGTTTTGGTGTTTTTTTGTTTGTTTGGGTTTGTTTTGTTTTGTTTTGTTTTTTGTTTTTTGGTTTTTTTTAAGTTTGGTGGTTTTTTGTGGTTTTGTTTGTTTGTTTGTTTGGTTTTTTTTTAGTTTTCTTTCTGTCGTTGCTCTTCCTCAGGGATCTTCAGCCTGTAAACCTCAATTCCACCCTCCCACACTTGGCACTGCACTCCACCTACTTTGCTTAGCTACAGGGCAGGCAACCCTAACAAAGACAGACCATTATATTTCTTTAAAACAGGTATGCAAAATTCTACTTTCTATTTTCAAAAAACCCCACAAAAATTCCAATGCCACCCTTGTATCTTTCATTTAAACAAAACAACAACAAAATATCAGATCGGCATGCTCTTTTCCAAGGCTGCCTTGAAACAGTTTTCACTGTTATTCACATAGGCTGACAATTCAGCTAGGGCTTGAAGAAAGGCAACTCAGCTGATGACAAAACCAGTTCCCTTGGTTATGGATACATAAAGAAGTAGGGCAAAGGGAGAGAGAAAAAGAAGTAGGAAGAAGAGGATGCATGCTGATGTACAGTAAGAGCTGGATCTCAAGTTCCCCATGACTGTTTTGCAGGAAGCACGTGACAGGTAGACATGAATCTTGTTTCAGCTGGAAACAATGCTTCTGGTATGAGACCCAGCCCTTAGTCTCTCCTTTCTCCAACAAAAAAAGGCAACTTCTCAGGAAAAATAGCAAGAGAGGTCTAGATTACTAGGTCAGGCAGCTCTTGAGAAACTGTTGAACTAAACTCTTTAACAGGGAAATTTGGAGTTTTGGCTCCTTATCTCTCCAGAGGCCAGCTTGAGCCATGCATTTGCTGGCAAGGCCCACTCTTTTGGTGGTGTTCCTCTCTCAGCCAGTGGTACTCAACTCCTGGCAGAAATGCGCACTTTGTGTAAGCACAACATTGTTTTCTCCATAGTTTTTTAATCTTCATACCAATGGGACCTCACTGGCATCAGCAAAACTTCATTGTCACAGAAGAAGTGCAGTGAAGCAGGAAATTGAACATGAGCCTCTGAATTCATTTAAGTAAATCTATTTTTTCTCTTTCCTAGCTTTTTTTCTCTCTGTCCTTCTTCTTCATATTCAAATATTAGTATCAATACGAATTGCTTCTAATAATTGTGTCTCTTCCCCCTTGTGCTTAATTAAACTGTTTTTGTAATTTTTTAAAATTTAATTGAAACTTGCAAACAATTTTTATGGTTTTCTGTGCTCTGTTTGTGGCAGATGGAATCAAAACTCAGTTTCAGTAATAACAGATTAAATTGTGGGGGGGAATCAAGTATATTAACATGATTGCATGGAATTTTTTCAGAAGGGACATTGCTGATTATGGATGAAGTTCTAGGCAACATTGGGATGCAAGAGTCATATTCATTTCACAGATTAAATGCTGCAGTTTATTTTACAAATACCAAGAAAAATCATTGGATTTAGGCTCCAAATGATAGTTTTGCCTGTGTAGACACAAGGTGTGGATTGACAAGGAGTGTCAAGTGATCCTAGCATTCTCATTACTATGTTTTCCAGTGCTGTACTCTTACATACCTTGTGATGCAGTTTTATGATAGCACATTTCCTTCCATCTATTTTAGAACAAGGGATTTGTCAGTCTCTAGCCTGTTTTACACCACTATTAGTAATTTGAAAAATTCCACAGTGAGTAATGTGGAGAAATGCGAGAATAGTGATTAAATTTTTGTTTGCACCTACTTCAAATTTGAACATTAGTTAGATAAACTCTTACATAAGTGATTCTAGAGTATGTATAGGTCTGAATAAACATCCTCTTTATTTTCAGAGTGATTTGAATGAATAATGTTTTGTTTTGTCAGGTTATTTTCAGAGTGATTTGAATGAATAATGTTTTGTTTTGTCAGGTTGACCAGCTCACTGACTTGCTTGCTAGGAACCTAAGGGCATAGATTTCAGACAGAAAGTAATTCAAACAGTTCTATGAAATCTCCAGTCCTCAGGAGTGACCTAAAATAAATTGCAAAAAAGAAGAATACCACTCACTTGAAGTCTGTTATCTTTTAGCCCAGGCAAAATTTCATATTGTACCTTTCACAAAAAGGCTAGGATCCTTTCTTTGCTGAGGTTCCCATCAAGAGCCTAGCAGAGCTATAACAGATCAAATTTTAAGGATTGACAATGTTAAATGTAAGAAAATCTGCTAGCCACTCTTCTTAAACACTAACCACTAGTGCATTGACTGGGGCAAATCATGTTTCAGAATGGGGTTTTGAGTCTTTGGAAGCAAGAAGACCCTCTGTGACAGGTGATTTAAATGCTCAGTTAATTGCTTTTTGAAACTGTTGTGTGTTTGCAGTGGCAGTGTGATTCTCCTGGATGCTGACTACCTGGTGACAGAGTCAGATTCAAGATTGCAGCCCTGCCTTTGACAATTGTGTGCCCCTGTGAAAGACGGGCAAAGCCTGAGTGCTGGCTGTTCTGCTGTGGGAACTGGGCAAGGGTCTAGGATGAGATTTGGAAATGTCTGGAATGACTGTTAAAGGAGTGTCCCAGGGAATGGAGTACATCCTCATCCTGCTCTGTGCATTTGAAATCCATCAGGCAGTACTTACTCCCTTTCACTTTCCCACAGGTGGCAAGTTCTGTTCAGAGGGCTGCCAGGGTTCTCAGTTCAATGCTTGCAAAACCTCCCAACCCAAGACCAGAACAAGTATCAAGACAATGTAAATGTTTTGTTTTGGTAAACAAAAATCTCCTACCAACTGAAACCCTGACCCAAGATGTCAAAGTTTCATTTTTCTATGAATTGTCTGCATAAAAAGTATTTTAGAGTAAGCTCACCTTTTATTTTAAAGCAGCTAGTTCCTGTGCAGTTAGAAAGGATTAAGTCTACAAGACCACTGCTGCTCAGGATGTGCTTAACCTGCAATATTTACCTTCCTTGACCCCAGTCCTCAGGTTCCATCACATGAAAGGTCCTCCTTATAAGCAAGGAAATGAGGGGAGCAAAAAAGGTACAGCACCAAAGTGATACGCAGCAGAGTGCTTTCTTCTAGTGGGATGGAACGCACTTGAGTATGTTTCAGTTTCCACCTGTCAAATAAGATTAAACTTTTTC
>JAWWES010000367.1:0-12513 GCA_035583135.1 Lophotriccus pileatus | reverse complement strand
GTGTCCAAGGCCAGGTTGGAGCAACCTGGGCTGGTGGAAGGTGTCCCTGCCCATGGCAGGGGGTGGAATGAGATGATTTTTAAGTTTCCTCCCAACCCAAACCAGTCTGTGACCCTGTGTAGGACAATCAAGTTGATGATTCCCCCAGAATTAAACCAGAGGTGGTTCTGGAGCAAAATAAACCAGGACGAGGTCAGTGATGTTGCACCAGGGATGGGAACGGGGGATGAAGCGGGATGAGCACAGCCAGGCTGCTCCTGAAAGGGGTAAATTCAGGCACCAACCCAGATGCAATTCAGGCTCATGAGAGCAACCAGTTGGTCCTGCAGCTTCCAGCCAGCTGGGCCCTGTGTCCTGGGGGCTTCAGCTCCCCGAGGATCTCCTGCCATCTCCTCCTCCCTCTGAGCTCTCACCTGCCGAGAGTTTGCCCTGCCACATTTTCTTGGTGTCCTCCCCGTGGAGAGCGATTCCCACCCCTCAGCCCCGTTTGTGCAAGCCCTTGGATGAGTTCCCAAGCATTTGGAATGGTTTATCTGCCTCTTTGAGCCGGGGGGAACGGCCCACAAAAGGCTCTGTTTGTGAAATCCCTCCAGCCTTGGCGTCGCTCCTGTCCCCGCGCTCCGTCCGCGGGCGGGAATCGCCGCCACAACCCTTCGGCCTCGTGTCTGGCAGGATCCTGGATCCAGAGGCAGGGAGGAGAGGAAAACTTCCATTCCCTCAAGGATTGAGCAAGGGTCGGCCTGGCCTGGCCGTGGCACTGGTGCTGCCTCCAGGCTCTGCACAGCTGGAACGTCGCTGTTGTGCTTCTCTCGCGTCCGTCACACCTTTCCTCGTCTCTTGTGCTGTCAAACCGGCAGCTCCAAGAGCAAGGAAGGAATAATTTGCATCCCTCTGCTCACCTCTGGCACAGGGACGTGTTTCAGTGCTCCTTCTCATTCCTTTTTTCTGAAATAAATGTGGTTTTTCTGTGTATTAAGACCAGAAGGGGCTTTGAGAGAGTTGTCAAGTTCCAAAAACCCCCAAAATTATCATATTCCTGATTTCTTTGCCACTTCCCCAAAGAGCAATTTTGGGTTGTGTTTCATCTCTGGTGTCTGAGATAAGAAGGGGACTTTTGATCACAGTCACAGTGAAATTAATGCAAAAGGAAAGCAAGCAGAAAGATTCCCAAAAATCCTTTGGGTTCAGGAAATGAATCTTTAAAGGAAAGCAAAAAATCCCATGAGCGCCCCGAGGACAATCCTACAACCTGATCCTGTGCATCCCCCTGGCAGCAGGTTCAGGAGCCCGTTATGGGCTTGAACCAAAAAACTTCTGGGAAGAGAAAGGCTGAAGGGAAGAAGCACAACCTGGAAGCACTACAGAGACAGCTTCCCTGCAAACCATTCCTGGGATTTCAGCCCTGTCCCAGCTGCTGATGGAATCCAAGTCACCAGGAAAGGGCAGTGAAAGAGCCCTGTGAGAAGCCAAAACCTCCCTATTCCAGCGGGGGAGGTTTTCCAGGGAGGATTTGTGGTGCTCACCCCTGGAAAGCAGGAGCTCAACGAGCTGCTTTGGGATTTTTCCAAAGGAATTTGATGTTTCCTTGTAGTAAGTCAAGGGCTGCCACATGGATGGTACTCCTCAGATTTCCAACTGATGAAGAGGAGCAGGAAAATGAGACATCCCTGGAAAACTGAACTGTGTATATGGATTTTCAAGCCTTCAACCCCTTAGAAACCCCTTAGAAACAGACAGTCACCAATCCTGAGTGTTGATCCCTCTCCCTTCCTTTCCCTCAACCTTTTTCTTCCAAGAATTTTTTTTGGTTCAAGCCCATAATGGGCTCCTGAACCTGCTGCAAGGGTGGGATGTAGGATCAGGTTGTAGGATTGTCCTCAGGGTGCTCATGGGATTTTTTCGTCTTTCCTCTAAAGATTTATTTCCTGAACCTAAAGGATTTTTGGGAATCTTTCTGCTTGCTTTCCTTTTAATTTCACCATGACTGTGATCAAAAGTCCCCTTCTTATCTCAGACACCAGAGATGAAACACAACCCAAAATTGCTCTTTGGGGAAGTGGCAAAGAAATCAGGAATATGATAATTTTGGGGGTTTTTTAGCACTTGACAATTTTCTAACAGTCTACTCTGGACTCAGTGCCTGGAAAACCACTTTTATTCCTCATGCAGCTCTGTGAGAATCAGCAGAGGGAGGGTTAAAACCCAACAAGCCTCATCCACCCTGACTTGGCAGCCACTTCCAAGGGCCTCGGGGCTCCAGCAAAACAAACCTCACCCCCCCCAAAAAAAAACCCAAAGAAAAATGAGCAAAACAAGTTTTGTTTCCAAATAAACAAGTTTCCTCTGCCCTCAGGTGTGGGGCTCAATTAGAACCCCCTCCTGTGCCAAGGCCTTGAGCTCCACGTGGATCCAGTTCCCGTCCCCGCGAGGCTCCGGGTGCCGCTCCGGGCGCTCAGGAAGGCGAGGTCTGAGCCCGCCCTGCCCTTTTCCATGCCCTTTCCCGTTCCATCTGCCTTCTCTGCTGTCCTCCAGGAGCTCTGCCTGCTGCTGCTGTGCCTGAGCCCTGCCCACCCCTCTGCAGCCGGGGCTGGCCTGGCCTCGATCGCTCCCGGGAAGAAGGCGCGATGTGTCCGTGTTCCCGACGTGGGGAGAGGGATTGAGGAGCAGCTCTGGGCGGTGGGAGCTGGGCTGGACACTTCAGCTGAGCAGCTCATACCAAATTTGGCTAAGTTCACCCCTTCCATGAGCAGCCTGGCTGTGCCCATCCTGCCTCACCCCCCGTTCCCATCCATGGTGCAACATCACTGACCTTATTCCGGTTTATTTCGCTCCAGAAGCGCCTCTGGTTTAGTTTTTGGGGGGATCATCAACTTGATTGTCCTGCACAGGGTCACAGACTGGTTTGGGTTGGGAGGGACCTGAAAGATCATCCAGTTCCACCCCCTGCCATGGGCAGGGACACCTTCCACCAGCCCAGGTTGCTCCAACCTGGCCTTGGACACTTCCAGGGATCCAGGGGCAACCACAGCTTCTCTGCCCAACCTGTGCCAGGGCCTGCCCACCCTCCCAGCCATCAATTCTTTCCAATATCCCATCTAAATCCTCCCTCTGTCACTTTGAAATGCGTTTCTGAGTCGGGATAGCAATAAAATAGGGCCACATCTATTTCCTGGACTGAGACCTTCACTGCTCAGTTATCAGCCTGCTGTGAGCATGGATCCATCCCCATCCCCTTTCCCTCATGTCTATGGGATTAGAGGAAAAAGAGCCACAGAAAGGAAAACTTTAAGCTCTGGAAAGAGCTGGAAACCTCCCTGGTTTGTGCCACGTTGCCTCAGTGATGCTGGATTTGGGAAGGAACGTTTGACCTTTCCCTTGTTTCCATTCCCTCCGTGCAGGGAACCCCCTGTTGCCACAAATCCGATTCTCTGCAGGTGAAGGGGTGGTGAGGGCTGAGTAAGGACCTTTAGGCTGGATTTGGGGATGAGTAAGTGGAAAATCCCCGAATTTCGGCCGGCCTTTTGTGTGATTTGCTCACCTTTCAGGGCAGGAGCTCCTGCCAGCTCCGTTCAGTGGAGCAGCAAGACCATTCCAGCTGCCTGCGGGCAGGGAATTAATCATGGAGAGGTGCTTTGGGGTTGGGATCGCTGCTGCTGACTCAGAACACTTCACAGATCTTAACTCACTGAAGGGGTCAGTCTGGGGGGTCTGTGTGGAAATCCAGGATGAGAGGTGGAAAAAAGAGATGTCTTCCATGGATGGATGTGCTCCAGGAAGGGAGGAGTTCCTGAGAAGTTCCTTGGAGTTCCTCAGACGCTGGGGAAGGTCCCACCAGTGGGATGATGAGCTCTCTGGACCAGGCTGGGATCTGGGACAGTTTAATTTGCTGTGTCAACCGAGAAAAAGGATGTTTTGCTTCCACTGGGAAATCTTTGGGGCAGCAACTGTGTCTGTCTGTCTTCTTCCAGCTCATCCACCCTGGAGCGTCCAGAGGGCTTGGTGCAAGAAACCAGCAAAGAAAATTAAGGAGAGTAGATTAAGGTGGGATATTGGGAAGGAATTCCTGGCTGGGAGGGTGGGCAGGCCCTGGCCCAGGTTGGGCAGAGAAGCTGTGGCTGCCCCTGGATCCCTGGAAGTGTCCAAGGCCAGGTTGGAACAACCTGGGCTGGTGGAAGGTGTCCCTGCTCGCAGCAGGGTGTTGGAGCAGGATGATCTTTTAGGTCCTTCCCAACCCAAACCATTCCATGGCTCCGTGATAAAAGTGTCACCCCTGCTAAAGAGGCAATCCCTTGTTTTTCAGGGAGAAAAACAGAAGTGGGAAGGGCTTTCAGTTCCAGTAGGAACCAGGGCACATGTCCAGGCAGAGAAGGTGAAGTAAGAGTTGTCCCAAAGCCCTGATGGGACCTGCAGATAACAAAGAACACGGAGAAAGGGCTGGAAAACAAGGCGAGTTCAAGGCTGGGGAAGGAGCCCAGGGAAGTGGAGGAGGTGTGGGATTGTGTTGAAAGGGGTGTGGAGGCTCAGGGCGTGGAAGGCAAAGTGGTGCCAGAGGCCTCGGAGAGTTTGGCAATCCGGGGATCAGAAAAGGCAGGAGAAATCGTGACAGTGTCAGGGACAACGTGTGTCCCCCTCTGAGGGAGCACATGGGGGGGCAGAGGGGAAAAATTAGGATATCCCACCCATTTCTTACCTCTCCCTGCAAGGAGTCACCCAGGGAATGCAAAATGGGATGTGGAGCTCAGAGTCTGAGCCACCAAACAGAGAGGCCCCAAAAATCCCGAGGGATCCTTTTTGCAACCCTGGACCACTCCTTCCCTCAGGGAATGCTCCACTTGCCCTCAAAATCAAATAAATCCACATATGTAGATGAAATTCAGGTCCATTATTTGGGCAACTAATTACATTTTTCTCTTTTAAACGAAGAGGAATGAAACAAAGGCCAACTGCACATGGTCTCACTTGCCTGTCAGAAATTTTATTCTCCTGCTGAAATTTAATGACGGGAATTTCACAGATTAAAACCCGCTGTCGTTCCTCCGGGTCAAAGGATGAAACCCATTTGTCCTGAAAGGGAGTTGTTGTAGTTTGGGGTGGTTGAGAAACTCAGCTTTTTTTTTTTTTTCCTTGTGTTTTGTTAAAAACCAGCCTGTTGTTTATCTCCCAAATCAACAACTCCTGTGTTTGAGTCCCGCTGTGATGACCAGAGTCGGGTTTGGGGGAAACGTGAAGCCTCGTGGTTTTTTTTATTTGGGAGCCGAGCAAGTTTCATCTTGCCTAAATTATGGTTATTATGGCCCAGCTGAAAGGCCCATCCTGCTTTGGATTATCCCTAAAATATCCCTAGGAGGGACTTTCTCCACCAGTGGCTCAGCACCTGGAATCAATGAGCTCCCTGAGCAACGTGGTCGGTGCAGCTGCACCAACCTCGGCGAGATGTTTACACGGATCCCTCCGAGGCCTCCAGAAGGGTTTTCCTCACAGAAGGAACGAGACTGGACAATGGGAAGGAGATATTTGGGATTTATGTTGTTTCCCAAACAGCTGGGGCTCCCTGAAAACCTTTTCAGGGCAAGGAAGTTGTTTAAGAAACTCTGAATTCCCTGCTGTGTTGCTCCAGGAGGATTTTATCCCCGTGGAATGGCATTCCCAGTGCCAAGGGAGCAACTGCCAAGGGCCCAGAAGGTCACAGGCTGGTGGTTTCTGAGATGAGGGAATTATGGAGCTCCAAATCCCAAAGAGTGACAAGAAAACAGTGTGTGAATTCCCAAGAGACTCAGCTGGGACCCCCAAGGCTGGGAAGCCCCTGCAGAGCCAAACAACCTCAAAGAATGCCCCAGGGTCTCCTCCTGGCCTTCAGTCCCAAATCTCCACCTTGGGTTGGGTCTTCTCCAAAGCCAACAGAGGGAACACCACGAGCCAAGTGAGGAGGTCCAGGACATACCCCTGGGGGGAAAAGGTTTGTTCTCTTAAGGAAGGATTGTTCCAAACTGGATGAACTTTGAGGTCCCTTCAACCCAAGTCTTTCTGTGATTTCTTCCCAATTAGCTCTAAAAAAGGTCCAAGGGTGAAGACAGGCCAGGGGAGGCAAATCAGGGCTGGGAGGCTCAGAGAAGGAAGGGTGGGAGGGAGAGAGGGGGTGAACATCTGTCTGTGGGCTCCAACATCTGCAGGAACCAGCTCAGGAACAGCCCTGGGCTCACCTGGCTCAGCGGGGAGGCCAAAGATGGGAGGGCAGGTGAGGAAAGGAGGGTGAAATAGCCCCCCAAAATTAAATAAAATGAAATTAAATTAATTAAATTAAGTAAAATAAAAAAATGAAGTGAAATAAAATGAAATTAAATAAAATATAGTAAAATAAAATAAAGTAAAATAAAGTGAAATAAAGTAAAATAAAGCAAAATAAAGTGAAATAAAGCAAAATAAAATAAAGTAAAAATAATAAAATAAATTATAGAAAAATAAAATCAAAGAAAATGAAGTGACATAAAATAAAATGAAATAAACCAAAGTAAAGTAAAATAAAATGAAATAAAATAAAATATAGTAAAAAAAATAAAGGAAAATGAAGTGACATGAAATAAAATAAAGTAAGATAAAATAAAGTAAAATAAAATAGAGTAAAATAAAGTGAAATAAAGTGAAATAAATAAAATAAAATAAAATAAAATAAAATAAAATAAAATAAAATAATGAAATGAAATAAAATAAAATAAAACAAAATAAAATAAAATAAAATAAAAGTGTAATTCCTCAGGGAAGTACTGGCTGGGTTGCAGAGGGCACTTCTGGTCTCCCGATTTGGAAGGTGCAGAGCAGGAAGGGAAAACATCCCCAGAGCTGAGGAGAAGGGGTGGTTAAAGGCCCCAGCTGCTTCGGGGTGAGGGTGGAAGGAGCATTTTAAAGGCAAATCCTGGCTGGGAAGGAAGAGAATGGAATAAAGGGGTGGACAAAGTTATCCTGGAGAAGCTGCATCATCATCTGAAAGATCCCAAATGCTGGAGCTTCTCCAGCAGCTCCAAACTTGCAACAGGGAGATGAGACAGAGGGGGAAAGGGAAGAGCTCCCAGAGGAGGCTGAAGGGATGAACTTTCATCAATAATTAATGCCCTCAGACATTATTTGCACCCCTGACCCCCCAGTTTGGGAGGAAATGAAGGTGCGTGGAGACAGGAATTCTCCAGGGAGAAGCATCCAAACAGAGAAAAGCAAGATAAGGAGATCCAGGGAGAAGAAATCCGAGGGGACACAAGAATTTCAGGGGCACAGAATGTTCCTACAGATGCCCTGGATCTCTGGCACCCTCTTGAAACCACAGGAGACTCAAGAGAAGGTCGGGCTGAGCCTGCAGCTGAATTCCAGCCTTGATGGCCAGTTGTCCTCATTAGGAGGGAATGTTGGCTCCTGAATTCCCTGGCGCTGGTCCCTGAAAGCCTGATGATGAAAGAGCTCCCCAGCTGGGCTGTGGAATTCCTCTGGAGGTGAGAAACATGCAGGGTTAGGTGACCACTGACTGTCCTCGCCTGCACTTCTCCTTCCTCCCTCCTTTCTTGGATGCGGCCCCTGATTTATCACCCTGATTTATCACCACCCTTTTCCAGCAGCAGAAACCAGGAGTTAATTCCCCCACCACCACCTGGAGAAATTACAGGAGGGAATTTCAAGGAGGCAGGAGCTAATTACACCCGAGGCTGGAATTCCTCCAGGCCAGGCCATTATCATACAAGGCAAGGAGCAAACACCAACTGCTGAGGGGAATCTTTGACCACAGGCAGAGCCAGGATTGGCCTGAACACCCTCCCTTTGTTTGGTGGAGCACCTGGAGCAGCTCTGGTGTGTGTCCCTTGTCCTCCCAAGCCTCTTATTCCTCTGGGAAAAGCCATGTCTGAGAGGAAGGCTTGGGGTGGGGGGAGAAGAGTTTGTGGTGGGGGTTTAATAAACCAACGTGTCCTCCCAACCTGTGATTTCCCCTTGGAAAGCCAAGCAGGGAATTTTCCAACCACCTGGCAACAGGTTTTCACTGCACATTAGGCTTGGTGGTGTGCCCTGCTCCCTGCTGGTCTTCCCAGCCTGGAAAAGGAGCGGGAGAGGGGCTGGAGACACCTCTCCAAGCCACATCCCTGCCTCTCTGCAGCTGCAGGTCCTCAGGTGCCCCCTGCTCAGCCACCACGCTCCAGGCTCTGCTCAGACAGCTCCTGGGGCTGGGGAGGAGGGAGCAGAGAGAACCACTGGGTTGTTTGGGCTTGGAAAACCCCCTCCAAAGCCCTGGAGTCCGAAGTTTAACCCCAGCACTGCCAAGCCCACCAGCAAAACGAGCCCTCAAGTGCCACGTCCACAGGTCTTGGAAATCCTTCCAGGATTGGTGACTCTGCTGCTGGCCTGGGAAAACTGTTCCAATGCTTAACAGCCTTTTCCATGAGGAATTTTTCCCTGATATCCACTCTAAACTTCCCCTGGTGCAGCCTGAGGCCTTTTCCTAAGGCTCCAGGGGCAGGGACATCCCGTGACCACTGGCTGGTCCCATCTCCTGGAATCCTGTTCACTTCCAAGTGGGAATTCAGGGTTCAGCTGGAGTCCAACTTCATCTCTCAGGTTGGGCTTTGAAGCCCCATCAGAACAGATGAACTGGGAGATATTTCTGCTGTTCTTTGCCAGGTTTTTCCCTGCCAGGCTTTCCCTTCCAGGTTTTGCCTGTCTCATCCCCTCATGGCTGTCCAAGTGCTCTTATCCCTGGCCTGGACACCTCAACAACCTGCACCATTTCACCCATAAAATAAAAGCAAGTTTTAGGCAAAATATGGACTAGTGGGAGGTGTCCCTGCCCAGGGCAGGGCCTTGGGATTGGAGGGTCTTGAAGGTCCCTTCCCACCCAAACCATTCCATGATTCTGGGATGAAAATAAAATGCAATTCCCCAAAGGAGTTTCAGTTTTCCCCCCATTCGGGAACCTCCTGGTCAGGAAGGTCCAGGCACTTCTTGGGTTACCAAGAAGGAGATTTTGATTAAGATTCCTTATCTCCATCTGCTTCCCAGCAAATACAAGGAGAGGAGACAGCACATGGAGGCTTGGGAATGTGCCTGGCTGCTCCAAGTCCTCTAAGTCACCTCTGCAGAACCTCTCCTGTCAGATGTTCCCTGAACCTGCTCTCAAATCCCAAAGTTTGGAGGTGCTGCCCCTCCTCAAGAAGCTCATCAGTCTTGCTGTTCATCATCCAGCTCATTCCCTGTTTCCTTGCTGGGATTCCTCTTTCCACCCACTGTGGATACAGAGACCAACTTACAGCCTTCCTCCTTGCAGCCTTTTCATCCTTAAAGGAATTCCATTGCTCTTCTCCAAAAACAGCAGCATTTTCTGTCCCCAGGTCACTTTTTCCTCAATATAACTCTGTATTTTAGATTATATAATATTGGAGCATTTTATTGCGTTATTTTACGTCATTTTATTTAACTTAACACGGTTTTGCAGCCACTGCACCACAATAAAACTTCCACCCCAGGTAAGGAGAGAGTCCCAGGAAGAAGGAGCCTTTAAATGAATATAATCTAAATTAACTGATAACAACGGAATCCCAGACTGGGGTGGGTTGGAAGGGGCTTCAAAGATCAGCTCATTCCAACCTCCTGCCATGGGCAGGGACACTCCCCACTAGCCCAGCTCCATCCAGCCTGGCCTTGTTCTCCCAGGAGGATGAGGCAGTGGATTTAAACCCTATCCAAGGGTTCTCCAGCCTGAGTGGAAGCTCTAAGTGCTGTTTAAGAGTAAAAATTAGTGGAAAGACATTGATGGAGCCACTAAAATTCAATGGAAAGACTTTGATGGACCCACTAAAAATCAACAATCAGACCAAAACCCACTGTGTGTCCTCTGTCCTTCCCACTCTTCTTCTTCTTGCAGGTTAAACAAAAAGGGGCACAGTATTAGTTTTAATCTACCCCTAAGAAATAAAAAGCCCAGAATAAAAATGTTTTCAGCTGTGGCACCCGAATCGCAAGAGGGGGGGGAAAAAATCCCAAATACCCCCCAAAAAATCCTGCTGAACATCTCCCAAGCCTTTGGGAGCAGCCAGGGGAGGGAGAGTCCTTGCTCTCCAACTTATAATTGCTTAAGGAGTGTCCCCTGATATAATTAACGAGGGTGCTTTAATTAAGAACCCCGCAGTAACGCTGCTCAAAACAACTCCATCTGCGGCGGGGCGAGCGAAAAAAAAGGCCACGTATACAAATAGAGATGTTTTATACGCTCTATACAGAGAAATAAAGCAGGCTGCGGCGGTGGGAGCTGCTTCCAAAGGGTGAGGATGTTCTCCTGGGCTGTGTCCTATCATTACTGCGCCCCGTGAAATCACCCGACATCAAAGGAGCACGAAAGGAATGCGGCGAGCGCCCGTAATTGTCTGCGAAATTAAAGCCCGGCCGTGCCAGCCATTGTGTGTTAAACATCCCCGGGCAGGGAGGTCGGGCCCGCAACCAGGAGGTGTGTCTGGAGAGCCAGTTTTCCAAAGGGTTGGAATTTGCCAGCTGATTGCCTGGTGTCCTGCTGGGATTGCTGGATGGAGCCAGCTTGGATCCACCAACCCCCCCCCACCTCCATCCCTGGGGAGTTTGGGATCACAGAGATGGAGCCTGAGGAACTTACTCAGCCCAGGGGCAAAAGTTGGAGCTTCCTTGAGTAAGAACTGAGCTGAGGGAAGGGAGGTGAGGGTTTGTCCAGGGAAAGGCCTGGCTGGGCTCTTCCTCCGGGGAATTTGGGGCTGACTGAACGACACACCTTGGATTTGCTGCCTCTGGGCTATCCCAGTGGCCTAAAAGGGTGAGCAGCTCTCCACAGGCATAGAAATGTGGGGAAAAACCACCTTTTTTCCCCTCCCCCCAGCACTCCCCAGCGCCCTTGTCCCTCGCACGGCTCGTCCCGCGTTCTGCCGTGCCTCCTCCACCTCCAGGACACTCCTGTATTCCTGACTCTGCTTTTCCAGCCCTGCTCGGAGTGATTTTGCAGTGATTCAAAGCCCAGCACGTCCACAGCTTCCTGTGTGGTGACTCTTCCCCTCCCCACAGCAGTGCCAGCCCCGTTCTCCTGACCCGGCGTGACCTCTGTGGGAGCCACGCTAATTCCCAACCCCTTTGGGACGCAATTCCCGAGGTTCAGGTGCATCCCCCTGACCTGCCTGGAGCCTGCACTCACACAATGCTCCAGGAGTGCTGCAGCCACCCCAGGAACCACGGGCAGGCAGCAAGGGCTGGGATGTGAAGAACAAACCCACTGGTGGATCTGCCTGTGCTGGGTTAATGACGATCCTCCAGGTGTTTTCCAGCCCTAAGCGATCACGGGATTGCAGGATCCTCCAACCTACTGCTCCTTCCAAGCCCGGAGATTGCCGTGGCATTATTTATTCCTTTATTTTTTTTCCCTTGCAAGGGGAACATCCCTGTTCCTGGCTGGGCTTCAGCTGCCCCGGCTGCTCCCGCTTGCTTCTGCAGTTTCGTTTGGAGATGTTCCTTCCCCTCCCCTGGGATGTTTAAAAACTAGTCTGGACAAAGTACAGGACAGAGCAGCGAGCACGTAGGGGGGGTAGAGGGATGGAGTAAATTACTTAATGAGTTTTTTCCCAGCCCTGACTCCTGTGATCCCATGACTTCACCTCCTCAACCAGCTCTTGCTCAACAGGGGCTGGCACGGGAGGGACTCCTGAGTCCCACCCCGGAGCTGACCCTGCTCAAAGGGGAGGTTGGAACAGCAGCCCCAATCCCCCCTCACCCCCCCCCTCCTCTATTTATGGGCTGCAAAATGATTTATGATCTATTGGAACGAAAAAGGGAATCTGAATGTCAGGTATTATAAACTGTTATTACACTCCAGCTCCTGAAAACGCTCCCCTTTGAGATTTTGAGCTGTTTAACGGCGAGATAAAATCCACAGCAACAACCCAAATTACAGGCTCCTTTAGGCAACTCATTAATATTGTTTTATAAATGAACATAATATTCCCGGGCGAAAGTTGAAAGGGCTCAAACCCTCTTCTCTGATTTTTTTGTAACAAAAATACCCCAGCGACGATTTTCGACGTCCAATAATTACGATTATTAATAACTCCCCCTTTAAGGAGCGCCTTTGATCGTGACGCTCGTTCCAAAGGGACACACACACACACACACGTGCAGAACCAGCAGCACCAGCTTGTCAACAGCAGAGATCCAACACCCAAAAAAAGAAATAAAAGTGGGATATTCAACATACCCCTCTGATATCATTAACACTTACAACTCGTAGGCCCGACCGAAACTGCAGCCGGAGGTGCTTTGGGGTTTGCTGGTTGGATTAAACCGATCAGTTCAGGTGACGTGATGGCTCTTTATTGGGTTTTTTCTTGGTCACACAGGTCTCAGCACAGAATCCTGGAGTGGTTTGGATTGGAGGGGACCTTCAAGTCCATCCAGAGAAACACCTTCCACCAGCCCAGGTTGCTCCAACCTGGCCTTGGACACTTCCAGGGATCCAGGGGCAGCCACAGCTTCTCT
>JAWWES010000366.1:0-12519 GCA_035583135.1 Lophotriccus pileatus | reverse complement strand
GGCAGCCACAGCTTCTCTGGGCAACCTGTGCCAGGGCCTCCCCACCCTCACAGGGAAGAATTTTTTCCTAATATCCAGTCTAAACCTACTCTCTGTCAGTTTGAAGCCATTCTCCCTTGTTGTGTCAGTACATGCTCTTGTAAATAGTCTCTCTCCATCTTTCCTGTAAGCTCCTTTCAGGTATTTAAAAACAGGGAAAAGAAACAGAATCAGAGACTGACCTTTTATAACTTCCATCCCCAGTAACACACTAAGATAAAACCCACCAAATTGTTTCTAAACAAACTACTGAATAATATTTTATGAAGGGAATGTCAAGGCTTATTTCTTTATGTAATGTGTTAACTGATACACAAGAAGCAACACAATATTTATCTTTGATTTTTGACAGGTCGCTGTCGAGGCAGAATCTGTTTGTAGCTATTGAGGACACTGCAAGAGGGGATGTAAAAAAATGGAGAGTGGAGGATTTGGTGAGACAACAGGTAAAAACTTGCCAGTGAACATATTTAAGCAGCTAAAAGGGACAAGCTGTGTGTTATTACTGGAAGATTTTAATAATAAACATCTGAAAAGTCATCTGCTAGAACGTGATATGAAGAGAGGTGATCATGTCATGGAGCAGGAAAGAGTCCTTTAAAAGTCCCTTATGTGTGCTTTTAACTACAGGTTTGGGGGGGCACCACTTGTAGCTGAACATAAGAAATCTTCAGAATGGGAGCATTAAATCAGGCCTTATTGAATGTATCAACTGGTTTTCTCCTGCCTGTTAAACACTGTTCAACACCACCAGCTCCTTTTCTCCCTTCCCCTTTCCTGATAACGCCTGCACTAAATTTTTTTCACCTTAAGGTACGAGCCTCAGATAATTCCAGAAGACAAATCTGTATAACCTGCTCTGGCAATAATAAGCACCTTAGATGGAGATGTCAACCTTCCAGATATCAGCAATAGCTGACGCAAATCCTCTCTCCTACTCTGAAATACAGGAGAGGATGTGCAGGACAAAACAGGAATAAAACGTCAGGAGTAGGTAGCGAAGACTGAAAATAGTTTGAGGCTGGAAGGCAGAGTAGAACAGCTAAAGAAGCTGTTATTCTACTTCTCATAAAAAGGAATACAAAAGGGCTTCCTGAAGTATATTACAGAGTCAGGAGGGGGTTCAGAAATTGGTTATGAAAATGATCAGGGTCCCGGAATAAAAATTTCATAAAAAGAGATTGAGAGATTGTGTGATTGTTTACAGAAGAGATGAATACAAGGAGTCATGATGAAAATATATTAAATTTTGAGAAGCTAAAGGGGGAGCTGCTCATTCTTCATTTTGCTGTATCTAAAATCTCAACAAGAAATTTCCATATAATTCTCGAGATACGTTGTTAATGGAAACGTTGTTTCTTGAAATGTGCAGACCAGCTGTGGATCTCACTGCTGAAGTGTGGTATTGAGGATACATGAAAATAAATGTTAAATGTTGGGAAGCTATACTAATGATAGTTACAGCAATCTGTTTCACATCTGAACAGGTTTGGGGTGTTTTTTTCATAGAAATGAGCCTAATTTTGCATCTCTGTGCGATACTTGAAAGGCAGCAAACATCCCCACTACAGTGGATTTCATAGGTATCCTTGCACACTGTTTCTGATGGGTATCTGTGAGCAGAGGAGTGTAATGGGCAAATTAAAACAGAGTTTGGTTTTTGCTTTTCCCTTCTGATATTACCACTGTGTGGAACAATCCTGATCAAGTTCAGCATCAGTTTTGTCTGGCATACTAACCTGCCTGCAACATATTTTATTCCTACAGGACTCTCATAGGGGAAGAAAATGATATTAATTTCATCTATTCATATTCTTCCTCTGATCACACTCAAAGAATAATAAATCACCAGACAACATTCCTCCAGGTATCCAAAACGAAAGTGAATTAAAATATGCAGGTCCATAGGGCTCTTTTTTATTTCAGAAAATCCCCTTTTGTGGGATGAAGATCCTTCCCAAGCCTGTTTCTCTCACTAGCCATCCAAGGGTCCCAGTGCTTTGCCTTATCTGCTGACCAGGCTGCGACCCAAATGAAATCCTGGAGTGCCAGGTGGAGCCTTGGCACCCTTGTTTGAACAAATCATGCATTAGGCAAAAGCAATAAGTGATGTAATTGTACCATTGGTGGTGTGGAATCAAGCCCTACAGCTCTCTGTAGTGGTTTATGTTAAAACTGATGGAATTACATTAATCTACAAGATTATGGGATAATTAATAACATTGTTCCATAAGTGAAGGAATTTAATACTCCTGAAGCCTGTAGATGAATGCCAGAAGCATCAGTTCAGGTAATTAATGACTAACAGGATGATCATTACACAGAAACTATTTAAAAATTGCAGCACTTGAGTGTTGAGAATAATTTTAGTGAACAATCCAGTTACAAATGACCCGAGCTGGACTAAAGCTCAAACTGAACTTCTAAGGGCACAAACCTAATTTAGAAATAAGTTGTGTTTCCCTTAAGAATCAAATTGCTGAGGTTGGCAGGGTTTTCACTTTGATTCAGGGTTTTTAACCTTTGCAACTTCAGGATTTGGGTAAATCTCTAGGAAAGAACAAGAACTACTTCAGGACAAGAAATACTTCTGATGTCCAGTTGCCATTTCACCTTGAGAAGTTATTCATCACAGCGAATCTGCAGTTCTTCAAATGCATATGAGGTGAAGGGAAAGTTATACTTAATGAACTTGTAGAACATAATTATAGAATAAGAAGAGCTGGACAGTGGGCAAATAACACCTAATGCCATGGCAGAAAAGATACAGGTCCTGAAGATTTATGGCTGTGCTAAAACAACTGTCATGAAGGACAATTTTAGTTAAATTACCTCAGGTCGTCATTGTCACCACACACAGTTTTAGTGGAAGGCTCAGAATGTGACATTTTGCTTTGAGCTTCAGCCCTTGCAGTAAAACACACATGAAAGTGTTTCTGACTAAGAAGAAAAAATGTAAAATGACAAAGATACTTGTGACAGAATCCTGATGAATTTTTAGTAAAAAAAAACCTGCAGACATCTGAAAACTGGAGCTGGACATTCTGCACTGGGCTAAATTTATCCCAGGGGTTCAATAACACTAAACCTGAAAAAAATTCTGTCTGAAACCCAAAAAGACAAGGTCTTTTACTCTGATCTTCAGCATTACAGAGACCTTACTGATTCATTTGCATCAAGACCGTTCCTTGACCAATTCCTTTCTTTTTTTAAATAGAGACTGAGATTACCCAGATCCTCTTTCCATCTTTTGCTGTGAGTTTGTAGCCAAACACCTGGTGGCAGATACAGCAGTGAGGGGTGGGATCTGAGTTCTCCCAGTTTCAAAGCTGCTCCCTGGATTTGCTCTGGTCAATCTTCCACCTCTCTGTTTTACTTTCTGAGATCCCTCTTTCACATTTACAACATACTCTCCACGGTAGAGCATAAAATTAGAGATGATCAGTGGAAGCAAAGGAGGACTGAAAGTTTCACAAGAGCTTCCACACCAGCACCTTTATTAAAAAAAATCATTTAATAGTTAAAAATAATAAAGCAAAAGGAAAAAGTTGGAGTGTGAGAGAAAAGAACCCCAGCTTTGCAATGTACAGTATGCCTAACTATACTAATTATGTTATGCAAACATAAATTAGGGGAATGCAAGTGTAAATAGCAAAACTTTTTTTCCAAAAATGCAGCAGCTACTTGCCTGCATTTGCTTGTAGTTTCAAGGGACTGGTTTCTAGGAATGAGCAAACCTACTGGGTTTTGTGTTTTCTTTTAATAATGATGTAGATTTTTTTCAATGCTCTCCAGTCCCAACCTGACGAAAAAGCACCCAGCAGATGTGGAACCATGGTTTGAACTTCACTGAATAGTTATGTACTGGTATTGAATACCTTAAACATAATGTTTGGAGTCTGAAAAGCTGGAGAGGATTATTTTCCCCCTTCCCTGTTCTTCTGTACCTGGGATGTGAAACCTTTTGCAGTGGAACCTACAGCCCAGGTGCCCTAGGACTGAAACATGTGATCTTCCTCAATTCCATGGTCAGATCAAATAATTCTGCTCTGAAATCATTTCAGGGATGTGCAGCCCACAGGTTACATTGTGATCATCCAATCTGATGTCCCACAGCACCTTTTTTGCAGAAAACAGTGCTACATAAACAAGGTGTTTACTTGTGTGCAAGAGCTCTTCACTGTCAGACAAATACAAGGATCACTATTTCAAAGACAATTTTGTCTCAGTGAGTTGGAAGTTCTACTGTCAGCCTAAAATGTAGACTATTTTAACAGCTCTGCAGAATTTATTTCTGGTTGCTGTGCTTGCAGCAAGAATTGTGCCCTAAATGTTGTTGAAAGAGCTGCAAATTTTGAACTGACTTTTACTTGCACTAATTATTTAGCCTCAGCTGGATAACACTCAAAAGAAGTTTAGCAGCCCAAAGAAATTTAATTTTATTTTTTTATTTAACATAAATTGTTTTCCTTCTTCCTTGTAGAGAAGCTTGGAAGTACCAAAAGAGCCTAAAAGTACTAAAAGCTTTACCTAAAGGTACTTGCTTTCTTATTAAAAAAAAAATCAAACAAACAAAAAACCCACACCACAAAACAAACAAATAAACAAATAAACAAAACCACAAACAAAACACTAGGAAAAAAATCTTAAATAAGAAGTGCTTAGCAACAACTGATATTAGAATTAATTGAAAATATAATAAGAAATAACAAACCAACTTTCAACTGCTCCTTTTATTCTTATTTTCACTTCAATACAGCCTGCCCTAATACAAAAAAATTAAATATATTACAGGAGGATTATTGACACAGAACTCATTTATAAAATAAAGTCTCACTGGGAGGAGCTCCACTAATTGACAATTAAGTTGGGTCATTATCTATACAAAGAGAACGCCTATTTTCAGTTATTTACCTTTTCTTGAGGAGGACCTTTCAGCTGCCTGTGAAAGGGAATGCCTTGAGCAAGAAGAAGAAGAACAGTAGCTTTGCTTAAGGCTTTTGCGGAACTGAAATAACGCTCCTGGGAAAAAATATATCAAGTATTTGTAATGGTTAAAAAAAATGTTGGTTTTTCAGAACTAGGTGTTTACTCTTAATTTTTCATGTTATAGTAATTAAGGAAGGGGTAAATGAGGGAATGACTATGATACCAATAGCCTGTTAAATGTTTTATAGCTACTGGCTTTTTGTTAATATACTGCTCCCAGCTTTATTTTATTTACCAACTGTATCATCCTTTTCCTACCCAAACACCCTCCAGTTTATCTGAATTTATTCTGACTTCCACTTCATTTTGCAATAATCTCTGCAGAATTAAGTGGCTTGTAACTTATTATTTACTTACACAAACAACACCCCAATGTTCCACTGCTTGGATATTCAGTTTCTGAGTCCTGAGTCTCAGAGCCTGACTGTATAACCAACATCTCTGGTCACCTGCAGTGTGGGAAAGGGTACAAAGCTTGTGCAGGACTTTGCCAGCTGCTGTTAAAATTCTTTAGGGACTTCTAGGTTTTTATAAAAAGACTTTGGGAGACAAAGTAGGAAGGCAACAGGTCTCCCCACCTTAAAGTCATCAGCTTTTTCCTGGCCTGTACAGCTTCCATTGGTCCTGATGTCCTCATCTAATTACTGCAGTAGAGAAATGAGTATCTGCAATATCACTGGATCCTAATCTAGAAACTATGTCTTTAAGCTCTGAAGGCAACACCTGCTGCATCTTTCTCCATCTCCTCTTAGGAAGGTAAAAGACAGGCTGTAAAATATCTTCCCCTTATGGGCATAAGTGAAAATACTGAACCCCAAGTTGATTTAACTGAAGTTAAATCAAGGAGTTGATTTGTCATCCAGCTGACCTGCTGCAGGTCTCTCCATCAGCCCCTTTGTTTGGTGTGTCCCTTCCTTGAGCAGCTCCTCTCAGGTTGCATCAAAGTGAGGTTGGATGCATTTTGCTAATTTGAATTTTAATAATGCTTTGGAGCTCCAGTCTTCCTCCAGCATAGATGTCCTCTCCTTCTCCAGGAGACAGGAAAGTTGCTCCAACTAATAAATTCTCATCTACTTTTTGGAAATACAGATGGCACTGAACTTTACAGCCAAACTTCTATTCAAGCCACATCCTGGTGTTATTTAAGATTCTTATATGATTTTACATATGCATTGCACTGTCTAAATTCTGAGGAAATTCTCCTAAGCATCAGACTGGGGAATAAATTGAGCAGACTTTGGAGAAATATAGATTTTTTTTTTCCCCCTTCAATCACTAAACACACCAGTGGTAATAATTAAACTAGTCACCATCCTAAAATTTAACTTGGTACTTCACATTTTGCCCTGACTGAAGCAGGTAAACATATCAGAAAACTTGTAGAGGACTTGGCAAGTAAGCTGCATGAGATGAAAACCTTTGTTCTCTTCAATATAAATGAGAGTTTATGAAAAGGGAAAGTAAGTTCCCTGCTTACTGGCTCTGGGTGGTGAACTTGGTAGTGCCCCACTCTGTAATAAGATCAAATATGGATGTGTGTTGGAGGAACCTGAGTAGAGTTAAGCAAAATACAGGATCTGGAAATGCTCTCTTATCAAATTTGTCTGGAGATTTGAGGGAAAAAAAAAATACCACTTTGCTGATTTGGTGCTCAGGTGTGCAAAGAGTAATTCAACTTCAGGCTCCTGAGCACAGCTGTGAGTCCCCAAAGTCAGAGGCAAGTGGGTCTGCAACGTGGGACTGCAAGTTTCAATTTTGTGTGGAATTCAGATGCCTGAGTCCCACTTTAGTCACTGTTCCCAAGTCCTTCACATGAGTGTGTGTTCCACCAATAGCTGGGAAGAGCTGACCCATCTTCTGCATAAACAAGCATTTATGTTCCAGGGTTTATCATTTGTTTGTATTCAGATTGTCTATATTTAGCTTTAAACTACCTTGGGTATTGAATACAGAGGTTAGATTAAAGTTATTTCTTACTTAAGGCTTTAATTGGTCACTGATTCATCTGAACACACAGACTGGTGTATTCCCTGTGGATTACTGGCTTGTTGAACTGCAAGAACTACTTTTGTTGTTGTTGTTGTTGTTTTCACAGCACCTTGAATCCTTCAAGCAAATCTGCATGTGGAGTTACTGATCAGATTGCAGGCACAACTGGCCTTTTCTCTGGGGTTTTGCTAATTGCTGCCTCTCCATGGCAGGTAGGACCTTTGCCTGTTTGTCTGTTAGAACATCTCCCAAAACAAGATTTGGGTGGCTACACGTTTTCAGAAGAGGGGAGAGAGACAGTGGGGAAACAGATGGTTTGTGGAAAAAACCTGTCACCATTTGGGATTATACAGGAGAGCTGAAGTACTCATTTGCTGGACAGTCTGCCTGGGCCTGAGATTCGATAACAGATCATGCCCATTTTTCCTTCCTCTGCTGCTCTTCCATAGGAGAAACAGGCTGGATTTATCACAGAGTCACAGAATGGTTTGTTTCAGAAGGGACCTCAAAGATCATCTCATTCCAACCCCCTGCCAAGAGCAGGGACACCTTCCACTAGCCCAGGTTGCTTCAAGCTCCATCCAACCTGGCCTTGCCTTCTCTCAGTGAAGAATTTTTTTCTAATATCTGAGCTAAACCTGTTCTTTCAGTGGGAAGCCATTGCCCCTTGTCCTGTCACTCCAGGCTTTTCTAAACAGTTTGTCTCCAACTTTCTTGCAGGCTCCCTTCAGGCACTGAAAGGCCAGCAGTGTTTTCTTCATAAATAAAATATTTTGCCTAAAATTCTTGAAATTTCTACACATCCTTTTCTTGAGTTAGGGTTGTGTTTTGCTTTGATGCCTCCCTCCCATTCTTCCTTTGATTACTTCTAACTTAAGCACCTATCCCAAACACGTCCATCCAGCTGTGGGCTTGCCTTTCGGAGGAGGAGTCTTTCGGATCCTGCATCACTTCATGCTCTGCTTGGGTTTCTACACTGAGATCTTTTAAAATATCTGATGTACCTGACCAGGTCTCTGTTGAGCAGTGCTGATTAAAGAGCAAAGCTTTTGAGGAAAGCACAAGAAGCCCCAGGTCATTAGTTGCCTGCTTGCTGCGCTCCCAAAGCACACCATGTGTTTGGTGTTGAGGATAATGCTTTGACCCTCTTTGACCTGACAAAACCACTGTGGGCAATGTGCAGAATGCACATTCCTGTGATGTATATGGTTAGTAAAATCTTCCTCAGTCTTGCAGCTCTCAGTGAAATCTATCAAATTGTTGATCACGGCCACAACTTCTTCAAGAAGGGGAAACATGAGTTACTTCTGAGAAGCAGCTTTTGGGTAGCCTTCCACAGTTGTAGTAAAATTGTATTTACTGAGCAGCTGATGACAACAGTAACACCACAGGACATTTTCAGTCATAACAAATTTGGCTGCATTGTCTCAAATACTTTCCAGATTTTTTTTCCCCCAAAAGTTGCTAAGCTCTGGGTGAATAATGCACAAGAAAGGCTTCCAGCGCACACATATGCACAAAAACTGTCATGTACCCCCTTGAAGTGCTCAGAATTTTTTATCACAGACCACCTTCTGCATCTTCACAAGAGACCTGCTTTCCATCACTACCTCCTTGTCTGTGAAGGTCATGGAAGCACAGAGTGGTTTGGGTTGGAAGGAACCTTAAAGACCATCCAGTGCCACCCCCTGCCATGGGCAGGGGCATCTTCCACTAGCCCAGGTTGCTCCAAGCCCTGTCCAACCTGGCCTTGGACACTTCCAGGGATCCAGGGGCAGCCACAGCTTCTCTGCCCAACCTGTGCCAGGGCCTCCCCACCCTCACAGGGAAGAATTTCTTCCACAGATGGAGCAGTGCTGTACCGTGACCTTCTAAGGATGTCACCATCTGCATTTACACCATAAAATAATAACATGAGGTCTCTCAATGCTTCAGTATTTGATGCATTTTTTCAGCCATCTTGGAATGTACCCAAGAGAGAATCAATCACTGCCAGGAAGCTCAGGGTGATCCAGCACAGATGGACCAGGGGCCATCTGAGCAGGGACGGGGTGGTGACCACGCCTGGGGTTATACAGGCTTATATGAACCCCTGGGCAGAGGATGTGATGGAGGCCTCAGGGAAGTCTGATCCAGGAATTCAAGCCTAGAAGTGTTCTCAGGGCCCTGCCAAGTTGTAGGCAAGCATATGTTGGGGTTAAGTAGGTAATGGAAATATTATGACAGAAATTGTTTGTGGTGCTTTATTTGCAGGGGAAAAGCTGATCTTTGTAGTAAAATAACAAACCTCAGTGATTTCACCAGAACAGGTTTAAATTTAATATTGGGAAAAAATTCTTTGTGGAAAGAGTGCTCAGGCATTGGAATGAGTGGAGCCCCATCCCTGGAAGAATTTAAAAGCCGTGTGGATGTGGCACTTGGGGACATGGTTTAGTGGTGGCCTTGGCAGTGCTAGGGGAATGGTTGGACTCTGATCCTAGAGAGCTGATTTTGGAGACCCTGCAGCCCTTCTCCATGCTGTGTTCACCTTTGGGGTGCCCCTGGTGCCCATAAGGGCTCTCTCTTTGCTGTTACAGATACGGTGTGGCTTTGTGGGTCACACATGGGATGCATTACCTTGCCGTTTACCCCCATGGGAGCTCTGGGGAAAGCGTCCTTGTGGTGGGAATGGTTTCATTTTTCCCAGTCCCAGATAGATCACCAGCATGCCCAAAGGCTTGAAAATAACTTTTGGGTGCCTAATTGTTTTCTGATGAAGACAGAGATCCTCATGATCCTAACCCCACCTGAGCATTGTCTCCCTTCTGCAAGGTGAAGAGTGAACGGCTTTCCCCATGAGACAGCCATTTGTTGAAGGAAGTTGAGGGTATGTGATGCTTTACAAATATGAGACATGTTAATGCCTTGAAGAAGCAGCATCTTCTCATGATCAGGGGTCTGCTTTCACACCGTCTGCAGACCTTTCTGTCCTTTCCTCCTCCTGTAAAAAGCACAGATGCCAAAAAGAACGTGCACCAGATTCGCAGCTGCCGCAATGTAAACACATGTCAGGCAGCACTGAGGAGTGAAATACAGTCAAGGGCTTTGTGCTCTGGTTATTTCATCCAAGGCCACATGCCAAGTAGTTCAATAACACTGAGGAACCCAAACCATCAGCTACAGAAGCCCAGCATGACCTATTGAATGAAAACTTGCTTTTCTGAAGGCAGAAACCAGCTGAACTCCAGAATTCACTAATGTTAGCTATTTTTCCTAAGGGACAAGTTGATTTTTCTGGTGTAAAAGGAACCTCGGAACACCTGACATCACTGATTTTTTTTTTTTTTTAATAAGGAAAATGAAATCAGTGATTAACTCAGGCTGGTAATGAAGTGTCTGAATTTTGTGAATGAACTAAAACCTTCCTATAAGCAGTAAAAAATCAAGTACTTGTCATAATTCTAGTTGTATTCTGTTATTTTCAAGTGAACTGCTATTTCTCTGGTAGAATGAGATCATGTTAGACTAGTTATTTCCTGGGTAGGAAATAACTCTTTCCCTTTTTTCTATTCTCTTTTCCCTGCAGTACTTCCAGCAAGTGTCAAATCCAGATGTGTTATTAAGCAGTTTTCTCCTCTTCTCTTTTCTGGATGGCAGATAATTCTCTAAATGTGATCGTGTTTGTGTTCTTGGAAGTCTCATGACATCTTGGGAGCAAGTTTTGACTCCTGGGACTTCAGTTCTAATGTTGGGTTGTTCCAAAATTCCATAGTTTACAATTAGTAGTCTACAATTAAATTCTTGAGAAATAAGTCAAGATAAAATGAGGGTCTTAGGGTCAGAACATAAGTTAGAAGAATTCCACATTTTTGTCCTTTAATATCCTGCCACTAAAACTGAGACACTTTTTAAAATATTGTTTGTTTTAATGAGAAAGGCTGGCAATTGCTTGTCCTTCCCTTTGTCCCAAATCTTCCTTCACATGTATTTTGAGATATTTTCCCTTAAATATGAAGATCTGGCTGATTTTTTTTTCCTTGCACCCTCTGGTGGCTACAAGTCTGCATCTATTCAGTGGATATCAGCAGCTTGACAGGACATTCCTCTGGCAAAGCTGGTATTACTGGATCACTGCCATCCTTCCTAGGGCCATAAACACTCCAGGGAGCTTTTGGACCAGAGCTGGGCCAGGGGGGAAGAAATGCAAGACTACATTCACAGGATTAAGTTCCATATGACTCTATCTCCATTAGAAACAGATTTGGGAAGCCTGATCACAGACAAGGACCTAAAATATAAGCAAAATGTACCTTCCTCTCTCCTGGTACAAACCAGTTTTAGGGAGACTGGGAATGGAGTCAATCCGATTGACTTCAGAGTTTGGTTGTACAGCCTTTACTTAGGACATTTTTCCCGCCTCCAGTGGGATGTATTTTTTTGTTTTGCTTATAGAAAGGAATGCAATTGATTTGGAGTCTTAAACAAACACTGCACGTACGTGCCAAGTGGAATTTGATGGATGTGGATCTGAGCTGTCAGTTGCTCTGCCAATACCTTAACGACAAATAGATATATACACCTTTTATCTGATGTTTTGGTGAAATAATTTGACTTTGTGGAAGTGACTCTGTCATCCAGGATGTGCAGAGTCTGTAGTGACCGTGCACATCATGCAGCGATTAAACTTTCCCAGTGATCAGCTGCGAGTACTGACAGAAAATACTGTGCTGGAGCTGAGCAAAGCCCGTGAGGGGTAATAGCCAGCTTTGCCTTTGCAAGGCAGAGTTCAGCAGGGCTTGAATTCATCTGTTAGTCAGAGGGGTTTTGTAAGCCAGCCTGGGCTCCACTGCAGCCGAGCAGTGTGAGCGCCTTGGCTGTTTGTTCTGTGCTCGACAATCGCTGCCAGGGTGGCTGATGGCTCTGAGGGACCTCGTGCAGACATCTGTCCATACCCACACCAGACCAGCACGGCTCTGGCCTTGCGTTCTCTTCACCAGTTGTGAATTATGTTGATTCAAAACTGAGAGGAGTGGCTGATACCTCAGAGGGCTGTGCTGCCCTTCACAGGGGACTTGGTTGTTTGGAGGGATGGGCAGAGAAGAACCTTCTGATATTGAACAAGGGCAAGTGCACCTGAACATGAGGAAGAACTTCTTTACTGTGCAGGTGACCAAGCACTGGAACAGATTTCCCAGAGAGTTGTGGAATTGCAGCTCTGGAGTTGCAGCTTTACATTCCTTCATAGAGGCATAGAATCATTTACATAGAATCATTTAAGTCCAGCCATCCCCTCAGCACTGCCAAGGCCACCAGTAACGTGTCCCCAAGTGCCACATCCACAGGGCTTTTAAATCCCTTCAGGAATGGTGATTCCACCACTGCCCTGGGCAGCCTGTGCAGGGTTGAACAACCCTTTTCTGTGAAGAAATTTTCCCAGTATCCAGCTTAAACCTCCCCTGGCACAGCCTGAGGCCGTTCCCTCTCCTCCTGTCCCTGTTCCCTGGAGCAGAGCCCGACCCCCCC
>JAWWES010000365.1:0-12542 GCA_035583135.1 Lophotriccus pileatus | reverse complement strand
AAAAGAAAAGAAAAGAAAAGAAAAGAAAAGAAAAGAAAAGAAAAGAAAAGAAAAGAAAAGAAAAGAAAAGAAAAGAATGCAACCAAAGAATCTGTTCTTTGGGTTTGATTCTGGAGGGGGTTGTTGTAGTGCCAAGCAACAAGGTCAGTGACATCAACTCCTGCAAAGCAATTGCAGGTTTGAGCAGATACATCACGACAGAGCTTATGAAAAGGCAGGCAGGGACCTTGGGATCATCCCAAAACACTCCTGAGACGCTGTAGGACACCCTTTCCCCACTGGGTTGCAGAGGGGAAACTCCTCTGGCAGCTGTTGGCTCAGTGAGTGGATGTAAAGCTCGTCCTGGAGCTCAGGAAGGAGCAGCTTCAGAAGCACTTCTGTCAAAGCCTGTTTTCATTTCCCAGCAGAAGAGTTTCATTCCCCTTTTCTTTTCCCTGCATTATCACTGTGGTGATGGAGGAGGAGGAGGATTTTTTATGATATTGAAGTGAGATAAAGGTCACTGGAACAGGTTGTGACACCTTGGACACACCTCCCATCCCTGGAAGTCTTCAAGACCAGCTTGGAGCAACCTGGGCTAGTGGGAGGTGGCAGGAGGTGGAACGAGGTGAGCTTTGAGGTCCCTTCCAACCCAAACCATTCCATGGTTCTGGGATTACTTGAGGACACACAGATCCACGAGGGATTTTGCCTCAGTGGAAGCGTCACCCTGCCCTCCCTCTGCCCTTGGGACACTTCACATCCCTGCAGGTCCCCACACAACCAGCCTGGGCAGGAGCTGGGGGGGCTGCAGGGAGAGGCTCCCCCACACTCCACACCCCTGGTACAGGGAGAGGAGGAGGAGGGAGAGGAGCAGCAGCACCTCCCAGCTGGAAAACCTTCCTGCCAAGAGGATGAGGAAAGTCTTGCAGGCCTCACATGAGGTCTCTGGCAGAGTCAGTGGGGCAGGTGGCACATCTTCTCCGTGTGACTGACCCCTTTTAGCCGAGTTATGCCCTGGGGGGGGATGCAGACAACAATTTGGGGACGGGAACTGCGAGTTGGCAGCAAAGAGCAGCACACACAGAACCATTTCAGGGCAATAAACGCTCGTGATGGGTCGTTAACCAAGTCCATTTATGCAAAAAGACCTTAGTCCAACATGATTTAGAGAATACCTTGGTGTGGGCATTCAGTGGGTTGAAACCAATGTGCCCTAAATTGGCCAAATGGCCGTTTTTTAGGTCTAAAATATTTAGTGTTCTTTGCCACATTTCTCCTCGAGGTCTTTTATCACTTGGAAGGAACCCTCACGTGGAAGAGGTGAGGGATTGTCAGTGGGTTTAAAGGATGGGCTGCCTTTGGGGGAGATAAATAACTGAGGAGAGAGGGAACTAGTCAGGAGAGACAGTGCCATTAAAAACAGACAGGGAATGAAATAACTTGGTTTGGAAACATGTTTTCTTTAAGAACATTCCACGTTATTTGGGCTGATTGTGTTACTGGGGGCAATACTTTGGGGTACTCAGAGGAGTACCTGTCCACTGTTATTTTAATTCTCCTCCCCCATCCCTCCTCCTCCAAACTCCAGCACGAGGAGTCAGTGCAAGTTAAGCAGTTTTGGACCTAATCCTGTGGAAAATTCAGAGCAGCCCATTTGCCAGGTCAGTGAGATTCCTGTTGCAGACCCCACTGGTGCAGGGTTATCTCCACTCCTGTTCCATAATTCATGCAAATATTCCAAGATACGCTAAAGCCATGCCTGCAGTGCAACCACACAGGACAAGACATCCACCCTGCCTTATCTGGCCACCTGAGAAGGGTCAAAATGTGAGAATATAAAGTGCTTTCCAACTAACAAGCAGCATTTTTCACTGTGACAGTGCCTGGAGAGATCTGCTTTTCTCAGTGGGCCCGAAACCCCTCGGTGAAAAATGTGTTCTGTGAGCCACTGGAGCAAGAGGAATAGAAACCAGCTCACAGTGGAGTCTTGCAGGATTCAGCAGCTGCTGCTTTTAATGAACTTCCAGGGTGTCAGTGCAGAACTCTGCTCACACCAGTGTGGATGCAGCCACTTACCCCAGTGGAAGATCCAACCCACTGCTTCATAATCTGATTTATTTTCTCCCACAGCAGCAGAATGCTTTCCTATAGTTGCTTTCAACCCTCTGATCCTCCTAGAGATGAATGGGCAGTAAGAGTTTTTGGATATAAGAGAGGTTTTATAACTCTTATTCTGGATATAAGAGAGATTTTACAACTTTCCAACTCGCATCTGCAGGAGCGAAACCCCAGGGATTGGGATGTTAGTCCTGCCTCAGACCAGCTCCTGCTGGAGACACCAACAAGGCTTTCCAATGCCCTGGTAGATTTGGGAGAGAAGTAACCCCAAATTTTCCTATTCCCCTAATAAAGGAGCTTCATTTCAGCCCCCCCAGCCCCTGCAGAGCTTACCTTGAGGAAGAGGACGGCGATGAAGGCGATGGTGAAGGTGATCATCACTTTGGCATATTCCTCCGTTGGCAGCTTCTCCAGGGTTGGCAGAAATCCCTGTGGAAAGAGGGAGAAGGTCTCAGCCACAAACACTGGTCCCCTCTACCAGGGTGACACACAGTGATGGTGTTCAAGGTCCCTCAGGGATCAGGAGACCTTCCTCTCCCGATGAGAAACATCTTCCAGCAGGTGGTTTAAATGAGAAATAAAACCAGGACCGTTTAATAGAGGTGAAAAGTTGCTGCATTTTCAACGTGTCCAAATCATTTTGCATCTGCAGTTTGCATCCATAAGATCCTGACAAGGAAAACGTGGAAAACAAGATGCGCTTTTGAGGCATAAAAACAAGCTGTTGGCCAAGGACACCGTGGTGGGCAGAACTCACGGAAAACCCTCTCTTGTGGTCCAAGAGGGAGACCAGAGAAAGCTGATCCTTGAAGGGAACTTTGCAGGAGTTCAGAGCCTGAAAAAGCAGGAGCTTGCTCGTGACCTACCCCAGTGTCTGAAGGCTTGAGGCTGAGATAGGTGGGCACCTCCATGTAGGAGCTGCAGAGGGTGAGGATGCTCAGGCAGAAGTCCAGGAGCTGCAGAGCCAGGAGAGGGATCTTGGAGTGCCCCTGCTGCAACGGGAATTTGGTTGTGGTTACGGGATTGTGGCCCTTCTAGAGGTTTGTGCTTTATTCTCACTGTTAAATTCACTTATTGTGGCCAGAATGGGGAGCAAACCACCCTGGTGGGTTGGTTTAGACAAGCTCCACAAAACAGGCCTCTGCCTGGGGCACTGATAGTCCCAGTTTCTTCCCAGAAACACCTTCCCCCCGAAGCCATGAGACAAAATCAAATCAACAGGGAGACTTTCAGACCTGGGAAGCTAAATGCCCCAGCTGTCCCTAGTTTTCCTTATGAACCCTCCCTCCTGGATTGCATCCTGGTCTCCAGACCTGATGTTCTCCGAGGTCTTTTCCAACCCACGCGATTCTGTGAAGAACTGGGGCCCAAAATAACGATCCTTCATTCCCTCCCTTCTCCATCTGATCAGAAGCAGAGAAGACCCCCAGAAGAAGGTGATACCCACTGTGTGGCTCAGGGAGGACACGGAAAGGATCACTGGGACCTGCAGGTAGGAGCTGAACATGGTCAGGAGGCTGAGCAGGAAGTCTATGACTTGCAGGGCAAGGAAGGGGATCAGGAGACGTTCCCTCTTCTGAGGAAGAAAAGCAATGCCAGTCATTTCTGTTCCAACTGGGAGAATGAGACCAGCCATCAACACCTGGCAGGGCATGCATTGAGGTGCTCCGAGATTAAATGAATCCCTGGAATTTTGGTGTCTGATTCCACACACTCTGGTGACAGCAGGCAATGAGAGGCATCAACACTGAATTTTTTCAGCTCTTTGGAAAATTTCTGTGAGTTTTCACTCTGGCATTGAATCCCCTCAGAGCTGGCACTCCACTGTCCCCAAAATCTACTGTAAATTTGCTGCTTGGGTAGGGCTTAAACTTGGTACTAACACCAAACTACTTGGGTTCCCACGCCAAGGCATTGTCATTTCTCCTCCTGAGCTGCAAAATGAGTCCCCACTCATTCCCCATCATGTAAGAGGGCAGTTACAGTTCCTCTCCAGGATCTGACTTGCAAAAGAGCAAGGAAATGAGGCAACAAGACATTTCCAGTCACAGCATTTCCATTACTGAGCCCACAGAAATTAGTCCTGATGGAAATGCTGCCCAGATTTGGTAAACCTGGCATTTAGCAGCCTGGAAGAGGAGTCTGTGACTGCAAGCAGTCCCCCTGGGACACTGGGATTTATCTGCTTTTCTGATCCTGTTTCAGCATTTCAGGGAACACCTTCCAGCCCCCTCCTCCAGAACCTCCCACCAGGGACAGGACTGAGCCAGCAGCTCAGTGTCACTTGTGGAGATCTCACCTTCAGCACACCCAGGAGGAGGTTGAAGCTGATGACAAACAACATGATGATCAGCAGGAAACTGGTGACAACATCGGCTGAAAGTAAAAATGTAATTGCCAGTTACCAAGAGCTGATGTGCCAATTCAGTCCCAGCTCTAAGGAGGAGATAAACTGGGGTGACCTGACACAAAGAGTTGTGTGGGGAGGGGGAATGGGTGTCATGCAGCTGGAATTAACCCTTTCCCCCCCTTTTTAAACCCACTTTTGAATCTGTTTTTGAAGTTTCTGTCTCTTGAGCCAGCAGGTCATGCAGGCTCTGAGCTCAGAAATGAGGGAGCCAAGGACTGAAATTTAAGATATTAACGTACAATGCAGTAGAAATAAAAAGGCAGAGTGTTTTCAGTTCATGAGTCAGATTTGGAAATTATTTGTGACTCAAAACCAGATAAAGTAACAGTGAAACCTGGGGATGGATCTTCAAGAGCCCAAGCAGACAAGAGGTACAAATTTTAACCACCAGGAGCCAGGGAATGGCTGGAGCTGTGTCAGGGCAGGCTCAGGGTGGATCTCAGGGAAAGGTTCTTCCCCCAGAGGCTGGTTGGCACTGCCCAGGCTCCCCAGGCAGCAAGGGCTGGTGACAACGCTCCTCACATCCTTCATCCACTCAATTTAATTTAAATGCATCAATACAGGAGATATTTGAAACTCCCTTGTTCCTCAAGAATTAACAGCACACTGGAGTCTCCTCTGGGAATGAGATTTGCTCGCAGGGAGCCTTTAAGTCAGGAAAGAAGCTCTGAGCAGCACAGCCTTCCCTGAGCACAGGGAGCCCCTTCCTTTGTAGTGTTTGAGGGGCAAACCCTTTGAGGAGGCTGCACCCCTCAAAAATAGCTTATCTGGGATAAGGGGGAGGGAGTGACCAAAACTATCCAGCAAACACTTGACCTGCCTCAGGAAAAGAGAGTTGTGAAAATATAAGTACAGAGCAAAAAACCAGCTTTTAGTTATAACAGGGTAAAAAAACGCAAGTGCAGGAGCTGTTTATCACTAAATAATGAGAACTGAAACGCAGAAGAGGAAGAAATCTTAGGAAACAGCAAAGAACCATCCCCAAATCCAGCAAACCCTGCTGGGAACAGGGAGGGTGACTGAAAAAAGGGCTTTGCTTCTGGAAGGAAATCAGAAGCAGCACGTGCAGCCCGAGCCAAAGCTGCTTTCCCCGTCCCAGGGGCTGCTCCTGCAGCAAACAGGGGCAGGGAGAGCTGCAGCTTCCAGGCAAGCACCAACCCACTCTGAGGAGCAGGAACAAGGTGCTCAGAGAACAGAGATTTGCAGCGTCAGCTCCAAACCAAGCAGAGCTTAACAAAGCAGCCTTTGTAGGACCAGCCTAAAAGAGCCAAGGCCAGGCCTGTTAAACCCAAACTGCCTGGAGCCATTTTCCCCCTGGTTTTTCTCCCAGAACCAGCGCTCAGAGTTTGCTCCAGGGAGGATTTATCTCTTTAGCACGATGTTGCCTTGGATCCTGTGTTGCTCTGCCTCCCTCTCCGTGCTCTCAATGCTCCAGCTCTCCCCACAAGCTCGTTAATTAATTGGGCAACTGGCCACTGGCTTCTGGGGGCTAATTGCTGGCAGAGCCCAGCTGAATTTTCCAAGCAGAACCTTGATCAAAAAAACTTGAATAAAAAGACAAAAACCCAAATAAACCCCCACTACAATCCTACGAGCACAAAGGGACTGAAAGAAAAGGAAAACCAGAGGGGGAAACAACTTTCCAGGCCCTGTTTGTCAGAGCAAATGGAGTCATCCTTCCTGCTGGCTGATCTCCCCTTCCCAGGGGCGGGATGGAACCATGGGTTTGGATCTCGGGAATCAAGGATTTGACTCCAACAGAAGGATTTCTTCCCCTGTGGGGGCACATTTCCAGCAGTTGGGGTGAGGGAGGGACCCCCTCGGGTGGTGGGAGCTGTTGGTTCTTGGCCCCGTGTGCGAATCCATGGGAGCGTGGGACATTCCATGAGAGGACAAACGACACCTGGAATGCTTTTTAGGGCTGGCAGGGTGACAAGTGACCTTCCAGAAGCAGATCTGGAGATCCCTGGCCTTTGAAGCACTTGCAGATCTTGGAGACCAACATTCCTTGTGTGATTCCTTAGCAAAAAAAAATCCCTGGATGTATTTTTTTCCCGCTGTCTGACGTGAAAAGCAAAACCTCCCCTTGTTTGTCTTCCTGGGCCAAGGGTGCAGCTTGGAATTCTCTGTTTGAGGGGTGTTTTCATCTGGCAGGAGCTACAAATGGAGCAGCAGATGCTCGGGGCAGCCACAGAACCTCTCCCCAAATTGTTCTCCAGCTCTTCCATCTGGGTTTTGGACTCTTTGTGCCGCTCCTTCCCTGCTCCTTTCTGGGACCGGGAGGGTCGTGCTGTGTTTATTCCAGCTCTAATCAGGAAACACGATCTCCCCAGCAGAGCCCTTTGAAATGCTTGGGAAGAGAAGCCAAGTGGAAGTGCTGGGGATTTCATTAGAGAACGTTCCTTCTTTTTCTGTGTGTGTAGGAGGCAGTGGCAGAAAGGGGAGGGGAAAACCTGTCATTTTGATAGTGTGGGAAGGGGAGTGTTAAAAACGGGGCCAATTTCCCTCAGAACAGTTCTATTCTTGAAGGAGACCCTCCAGATTGGCAGAAAATCTTGCTTAGAAAGCACAAAATAGCCCGGAAATTACCTGAAAAATCTGTCTCCACCACTTGTTTCTTTTTCTTTAAAGCATCTTTTACTCAGATGCTTGGGGGGAAAAAAAAAAAGTAAAAAATTATCAGCCCTGGATGATCTTTTTGGCAAAAAAATAATGAAAAGCAGTTGTAATTTTTACATGACTGTATCTGTGGGAAAAATATTTGGGCTGCAAATGGTTTGCTCAGGGTTGAGCAGTTCAGGTCACTGTGTTGGTCAGAATCCTGGGTGGAATTCAGCAGGATAAACTCTGTGTGACCACGGCCATGGCCAAGGCAGGTACATCAAAACCAACAGATCAGTCAAAAATACAACAACAAACCAAACCAAACAAAAAAAACACCCAAGAAACAAACAAAAAAAACCACAAAAAAGCCCCCCAAAACAAACAAACAAAAAAATAACCCAAATGTACCTCCAGCCAAACACTGAACAAGGAAGGAGGGGCTTAAGGTCACACTTGGCACCCTGTGCTTCAAAAACTGAAATGGAAAACTCATAGGAATGGAAAACTACATTCTCCTGGTTGCCTTGTGCTGATCTCCCGGGAAAACAGCCAGGTTTGGAGCCTCTTAGGGGTGTTTCCACCATGGGAAGCTCTGGAAAGGGCATTTTCCACTCTGCACTGGGTTGAGCCGGAGCTGCTGAGGGACCTCTGTGGGTCACAGAGCAAAGGAGCCTCCAACCCCCCCAGACTGGGATATTTGTAATTAATACTCCCTGTGAAAGGTGTGAACCCTGAAAGCAGCCCCTTCCTCAGTGTCCTGTGTGCAGCATTCACCCAAAATTCCATTTTCTGCTCCCTGCTGATGCCCTTTGTCTTGGGACTGCACAATCTTTGGGGTCCCTTCCAACCCAAACCATTCCCCAGTTCTATTTTCTGAAACAACCCCCTGAGTACTGATGCAAAGCAGCCCAGTGGTGCCTCCTAAACCCCAGCTGGGGCTTAGGAAAGTTGTGAACCCATCATAAATTCACCAGCCAGTGACTATCCCTGCTTTGGTGCTTTCCACTCTCACTCCCACTCCAGGGACAAGGGAGTTTGGTTTTCTCTTCCTCCACTTGCAGCCTGGGGAAGGGCACAATATAAAAAGCAGGGGACAAGCAATTCCTGCTGCCAGAAGTTGTATTTTCCATTGGAAAAATGTCATTTTTTTGTTCACAGGGAGAGACAAGCCAGGGGGAGGGAGCCTGGCTTCCTCCTCGGTGCTCACAGCACAGAAAGGTTATCTCAGTTTGTGGTTTTGTGCTGAGAAGGGACCCAGGAAAGGAAGAAAAACACCCTGAACTTGTGGTTTCCAAAGAGCCTTGTGCAGAATAACCTGGTGAAGCAATATTTGAGGTCTGGGGAGTTGTTTTCTGTTTAATGGCACCCCACATGAAGAGAGCTGGCAGATCTCAGAGCTGAGTTATATCTCTCAGAGCTCCACGTACAGGAATTCAATCAACCCTGAGGAATGTGCTGCTCCTGAGTATTTGTGGGATACAAACCAGCCTGGCTGCAAACAGTGTTCTTAAACAAAACACCAAACCAGGGGTTGGGAAAATCTGGGAAAGAGGGAGAAACCAGGAATTGCAGGGGGAATGGAGGGGTGTGAGGGAGCTGATCCACTGGAACAAAGGCACCTTCCCCACGCTGACCTCCAGCAAACCCAAATCCAAACCTTGGAGCCTGGGTTCCGTGTCTGAGCTTTGGGCCCAGCTGCTGTGAACACCACACCTCATTTTCCCTGCTGAAAGAGGAAGAGGGACCAGGGCAGGACCTCGGGCTCCCTCCAAGCCCCCAGAGCTGCCCCCAGCTCCCAGTGACCCACCGATCCTGTAGTAATCCTTGGCCAGGTCTTTGCAGAAGCCCTTCCCGTTGGACACCTCCAGGGAATACTCAATCAGCAGCAAAACACTCATGACCTGCAGAACAAAAGCAAAAAGGCACAATTCAGTGGCCCTGGGCCAACTTGCCACCAGCAGGTTTGTTTGCAGGGCTCCTGAAACAGCCCCAGTCCCAAACACAGGATGAGCCTCCCAACGAAGAGAAGGCAGAGGGTTTTAAATCCTGGGTGAGGAAATGTTGAGGCAAAAGTTCTCAGTTTATTGATTATAATGAATTAGTTATAAAATATGTAAGTCTAAAAATTAATATAATATAAAATGATAATTAATAACTGTATTTCCTCGGCCAGCAGAAGGAGGATGGGGCTCCTCAGGGCAAGAGGGACGTGGAGCTCCTGGAGCAGCAGAGGCTGTGGAGGTGGGGCTGGAGCATCCCTGGGAGCAGCAAAGGCTGAGGGAGCTGGGGCTGTGCAGCCCCCAGAGCACACCCTGAGAGGGGCTCTCCCCAGGCTGTGTCAGGGGCTGCAGGGAGGGGGCAGAGGATGGCCCAGGCTCTGCTGGGGGGGCCCAGCAATGGCTCAGCAGGAACGGGCAGGAACTGATGCCCAGAAGCTCCACCTGCACAGGAGGAAGAACTTCTTCCCTGTCAGCACTGAACAGGCTGATCAGAGAGGGGGTGGAGGCTCCTCCCTGGGGACATTCCAGACCCCTCTGGACACAATCCTGTGCCAGGTGCTCTGGGATGGCCCTGCTGGAGCAGGATTTGGGACCAAATGGGACACTGTGGGCCTTTCCAGCCTGTCCAGTCTATGATTCTGAATCACCTGAAGCCCACACTGGTCCAGGAACACGTTGGTATCAGCCACCAAGATCAACACAAGGCTGGGTAGAGCTGAAACAGCTTTTCCACCAGAGCTCCTGAAGCCCTTTCACTTCAACAACCACTTCGAGAAGTGGTGCAGGGAAGGAGGAACCAGAACTGCTGTGGTTTGTGCTCGTGCTTGCAACCTTTGGGTGTTGGAAAGAGCACAAAAGCAGCTGCTCAGGGAGCTGAGACAAACCTGAGTGGGAGGGAGCAAAAGGGAGAGGAGGTTTTGTCACAGCAGTGTCTGGAGGAGGCGTTTGAGACCCAGAGGTGAGGCAGGAGGGGCTCCAGTCAGGTGTGCTGGGGCTGCCACTTCAGGGAAGAGCTGCCAGAGGGGGAAAACAAGCCAAGGAGACACAGAGAGGAAGGTTTTGCATCACCCCAGAAAGGGGGGAAGTGTTTAAAAGCCACCTGGCAGCACTGGATGATCTTTAAGGTCCCTTTCAACCCAAAGCATTCTGGGATTCTATGATTTCTTTGGGGCTTGGGTTTGGTTTTTTTTGGTTTTGGTGTTTTTTTTTTTTTTTCCCTGCAGTAAATGAACTTTGAAATCTGCTTTGAGGCTGACAGGAAAAGGAGAAAAATATAGATCTTATTCCATGGGGATGTAAGAAAGTCAGCATGAGAAGGTTTAATGGAACAGCATTTAAGGTCCCAGGGCAGCCCTGAAGCTTGTCAGGGATGAAAGTGCAGTGGTCTGAAGTGACTTTACTCCTGGTGATCTCCCCTGGGATGAGAAGGATCTCTCCTCTGCCTACACAGGGAGATCACACCTGGCTGCAGATGCCCCAACTTAGCTAAATTGAAGGGAGAAATTGCTTTTTTTTTCCCCTGAAATACGTTCAGCTTGACTGATCCCTGAGTGGTTCATGTCCACGCTCACGACCCTGGTGTGGCAGATGCTCCTTTCTGTGTCTTCCCAGCAAGGGTTTCTGCAGGCAGAGTTTGATGCCACGATCCCCAGGGGCCACTGGGGCCAGTGACAATGCTCTCAGGTGCTGGGGGGTTCTGACAGAGGTGACACCCAGCACTCTGAAGGCAAACAACCCGTACGTGCTGCACTTTCAGAGCTTCACCTCTCCTTATTTCACTTGAAAAGTACTTGCTGTGGCAGTGTAGGACGAAGTGAGGAGTGTTTTCAGTTCCCACTTGGTTTCCTTTCAACACATTTTCTCTTTTCCTTCCTGCTGCCTCCTTCTCCTCCCCCTGGTTTGTGCAGCAGGGATGCTCCAGGAGGAGGAGGAGGAGGAGGGAGCAGCACAGGGGCTGTGCAACACCTCAGGTCAGCCCAGGCTGGGCAGAGCTCAGTGACTCACAGCTCTGCTCTGCCAGGAACGTGTCCACGGCTCAGGATGGACCTGGGAGGGTCCCAGGGGGGAGTTTCGGCTGCCAGAGAGAAAAACTTGTCTGCAGCTGAGACAAGCTGCTTTCTAAGGCTTCCCCTGGCTCTAATCAAGGAGCAGAAGGGAAGGAACTGCAGGTTTTCTGCCCAAGCAAATTTCCAGCCCTGATCTTGAAGCTAAATGTCAAATTCCTTCAGGGCTCTTCACGCCTGGGAGGAGCTGATGAGCAGGACAAATCCCTCCATGGAAGTCACCTGTGAGTCCCCTCCCAGCAGCCAGTGAAGCTTTGCTAATCCCACACCTCTGTCCCCTCCTCATCCCCCTCCTTTGCCTTCAGGAGGCCCAGGATTTATCCCCTCTGTCTCTGAAGAGATCAGCAGCGAGGCAAATCGAATTTATAGGGGGACAAGACACGGCCACAAAGCCCCAGAGCTGGTGTTTGATGGCACTGCTCCCACCCAGCAGGGCTGTGACCCATCCCTGGGACCCACAGCAAGGATTTCCACTGATCCAAAGCACCTGTATCGAGGTAGCAAATCATCCAAGTGGCTGCCTTTTAGAAATCCCCTTTTCTCTTTGCCTCCTTCTGTGCAGCTGCAGCTACACCTTCAAAAAGGTAGAGAAGTGTGGGGGGGAATGGTTGATATTCTGTGTTACCTCTTGAAGAAGTTTGACAAGACAATCCTATCCAAACAAATGAACCATTTTTCATGGAGTTCTGTGTGAAAGAGATTGGACTGTTGTGCAGGAAGGGGAAAACAGGATCAGTGGGGATGTACAGGTGGATGAAGGATGGCTGAGAGGATGGACACGGGGGGAAAGTGCTGGTGGGGAAAAAGGTGTGCAATGATCAGGGAGAAATGAGGAGTGCCCAGGGAATTCAGGGAATCCAGGGAGCAAACTGGGGTAACTCAGTGCAGCAGGGTGTGAAGCCACGGGTGCAGCCACAGGGGGACCCACAGGGGTTTGGGGGGCTCTCAGGTTTTGGGGTTGTGGTGATGGGACCACATCAGTTGGAAAGCTGAGGGCTCAGGCTGCTCCTGCCCTTTCTCCACATCCCTTACTGCATCTTTCCAGGTCTTCAAGAACATCTCTGGCTGCTTGGTCTGAACCCAAGGTGTGGGTTAGTTGCTGGTGGTCCCTGAAACCCCCAAAACCTCACCCTGCACCATTTGAACACCCCCCACCATGTGCTTACCTGGGGGCAATCAGTGTTCTGGTGTGGAAAACAATCAACCCCCAAGTTCTGAGGGAGAGCCCAGACCCTCCCAACCACCATCCACCTCCAGCTGGGCACTGCAGGGGCAGCTGGCGGGAGGAAACTGGGGAGGGACACCCCAAAATTGAGGGGCAGAAGGCCTGGGAGAGCCCAGAAATTAGGGGGGAGGACATTAGGG
>JAWWES010000364.1:0-12575 GCA_035583135.1 Lophotriccus pileatus | reverse complement strand
GCTCTGCTCCAGGGAACAGGGACAGGAGGAGAGGGAACGGCCTCAGGCTGTGCCAGGAGAGGGGCAGGTTGGATATTTGGGAAAATTTCACTTGGAGAGTGGTGAGGCACTGGAAGAGGCTGCCCAGGGAGGTGGTGGAATCCCTGTCCCTGGAGGGGTTTAAAAGATGTGTGGATGTGACCCTTGGGGACATGGTCAGTGGGACATGGGCAGTGCTGGGGGAACTGTTGGACTCAGGGATCTCAAAGGCCCTTTCCAACACAAAGGACTGTGACTTTGGGCGACAAACTCAAGCCAGTCTGGACAACCTCAATTCAGGATTCACAGAACTAAGAAATGAACTTCCCAAACACCTGCTGCTTGCTCCCAGGTGTTTGTGGAGAAGGGGGTGGGAGCCCAGTGTCATCAGGGGTTTCGTGAAGCTCAGCTGAAGGGCTCCAGCACGGCAGAGAACCAGGCTGGGTCATCATGAATTCATGGTGACAGTGGAGACTCCTTCAGAAACAGCTGGGAATATTTGTCACTAAAGCTGAGGAGACAGTGGATTCCAAAGGGGGAGTGGCAGAAGAGGAGAAGGAACAAACAGCACATCAACACTAGTCTGGGATCCAGGCTGTTGAAATGCAGAGCCCAGTGGTGTCATGGATGCAGCCACGAGTCCTCATCCACAAGGGAATTGTGTTATCCTGCCACTGCAAGAGGTCCATGAGCTCACTTCAGCTCTTCAAAACACAGGGTAAAGGACAAATCAGCCCATTTAGTGAAAAATTACAGATTTGGCTCTATTACCTCAGCACAAAGAGTTCAGTAAAGTAATTTTTTCCAAAATTATGTATTTTTATTGAAAAAAAAAATCTTGGACATCATTATTAACAGATTTTTTAAAACTGAAATAGACTGTGAGAATTGAGATTTTGTCACATTCCGTGTGTTTTCAGCTTCTATTTTCAATTATACAAGAATAAAATTAATTGAACTCCCCCAAAACTGTTTCTCAGCGTTCACCTACAAGGAGTTTCTGAACTCTAAGCCAGGTGGCCCAAGGAACATCAAGCTGTGACCCAGAGCTTCAAATCCAGGGATTTGGAACTCAAATCCAAGGATCCTTTCTGCTAAAGGAGTGAATGAGAACAAACCCCGGAACTGCAGAAGATCCCAAATGCTAAAAGACACTCCAAGGATGTAATTCCAGTTGCCATGGGAAGGCTAAGAAGCTGGTGTGGGATGGAGAGGAGGCATCCTGCTGGGATGAGGTGTCCCCCTCCTGGGAGCACAGACCATCTGTGGTTTCTCTGGGTTTGGCTCATTTCTCTGTGTCTGAGGATTTTCCTGCAGCTTCCTTCGAGCACAGACTGAGCCCAGAGCCTGGCTTTGGAGGCAGGGACAGGCAGCCATTCCATGGCTCTGTGATCCCATTATTTAAGTCATAATGCTGGCACTTGCAAGAGATTCTCATCCTTCCCTCCCCTGCTGTGCTGTGGGTCCACACAAGAGTGTTGGTGATGCCCTTTGAGGGGGTGGAAGACATTATGGAATAAATCCTAGAATCCAAGAATCACAGAATGGTTTGAGTTGGAAGGGACCTCAAAGCTCATCCATTTCCACCCCCTGCCATGGGCAGGGACACCTTCCACTAGCCCAGGTGGCTCCAAACCCCGTCCAACCTGGCCTTGGACACTTCCCCTTATCCTCCCCTCCCTTCCCCTCCCTTCTCCTCATGATTGATTTGCCTGTTCACTCGCTGTTTGAATCATGTCATCATTGTTGTGGTCTCATCTAATTACACCTTTATTTTTCTTACCCTCTCCCAGGCTCTTTAAGCTCTTGGCTCATTTGCATCCCACACTTTGTGCTCCCAGCAAAGCCCAGCTCTTGCCAAGCCCGGTGGCACACACGTCACCAGGCTCTGAGCTCAGACTCGCAGCTCAGATTCATCTCCCTTAAAAAACTGAAGCACAAGGAGCTGCTTGAAATCCATGAGGCAACACTAATTCACACAGGGTGAGTTTCTGGCTGGTCCACGTGGCCACAGGTGTAAAACTGGGTGGAGGTTTCTGAGTCCCAGTCAGTCTCAGGATGGCACTCCCTGCTTGGGTTTGGGAGGAAAAAAACCCAGTTTAGTTACAAAGGTCTTCTCTAAATTTATTTTTATAGATAAATATATACAATAATAGATATGTATGAATATCTAAAGCTGAAGGGACTTCATTCTGCTTTGAATATCTGGGTGTCATGGAGGTGCTTCGAGATACAACCATTTGACAAGTGGGTTTCCCTCCCTGTTAACCCCTTGGCCTTGTGCAGTCAGTTATAAACAAGGAGGTGCCAAGACTTGTGTTGTCCATGTGCAACCAGCTGGCTGAGCCTGATCCCAGCTCAGGTCCCAAAGTACTCACCAGTCCATCTCTCACCATCTCTGCTGCTCAAAGGTGTCAATCTCCCACAAAACACCACAAGGAAGTGACAGCAGGGCCCTGTCACCTTGTGGAAGGTGTCCCTGCCCATGGCAGGGGTTGGAATGGGATGGGCTTTAAGGTCCCTTCCAACCCAAACCATCTGTGATTCTGTGACATTCTGCTCCTGGATGAAGGTCCAAAGGAATTTGATTGTCCTCTGTGTTTGTCACATGTCCACAGCCAAAGGATCCATGGCAGAACTTCTCAGGAAGCCAAGTAAATCCTCCAGACAAAGTTACTGCCTGTGGGACAACAACAACAGCATTTCTTCATCACTTCTTTGCAGGGAAGCAAAACTGCTAAAATGATAAATAACAGCAGTGTCTGTTACCTATTACTATTTATTACTAATCAGGGGGTAGGTAGACCCTTCATCTAACTACACCAAACACTAACTGCTCCAAAAATTCTGTACCCACCAGTGGAACCCCCTTTTCCTGAGCGACAGCATTCCCAAAACCATGAAATAACGGTGAGTGATGCTTCCAGTCTGAAGGAATAAGAGGGATTTAGGCACAGAGTGCATGCTCACAAGGGGGACTAACTGACTGAGGAGGGGCTGGATTGCAGAGGAAAAGCAGAAAACATTTTAAAGCCTGACAGTGAAGAGCTTGGATTTCACTGTTACTGGGATGCTTCTGCTCAGACCAAAGGTGGTGCTGGGGATGTGTCTGACCCTCCAACCCCTTCATTCCCAGAGCTCTTTCCTCTGCTACATGGACAGGACTGCGGCAGCCTGAGGCATAAACTTGTTCCCACCACCTAAAAAATGGCTTTTTCTGGGTAATGACTGTGACCTTTACACTTTAAACCTTGAAGTGGGGGTGGTTAAATGTAAATTCAATCTGTAGGACAGGTGCTCCAAACTGCAGCAGCGCTACCTCTGCCAGCAGCACAGGCTGTGGCTTGGCTTAAATGAGGCCAAATAACAGAAAACAGAAGAGCAGGAAAAATGTCAGACGTGTCAGAAGAGAAAAATAGGCTGGGACTTCCCAAAAGTGCAGACAGCAAATTAATTCCAACTGCAGGTAACAAATTAGGTGTATCTGCCTGTCTTGCGTCAGAGAGATTTACACCAGTGATGTGACAAGCAAAGAGGAGCCACAGAGCTCCTCCTGCCCTCAGTGCACCTGAAATCTGCTCCCAAGCCTCATTAAAACTTGGTTCTGAGCTGGAGAAACGATGGCACCATCTTGGTGAGTGCAGGAATATATATATATATATGAGAGAGATATATAATATATTACATATATACATATATTCCCACACTGACCAAAATGGTGCCATATAAGTTTATATCTAATATATATATTATATGTTATAGATATATATTCTATGTATGTGTGAATGTATTCCAGCCCCACAGAGCACCTTCCATGTGCACTGCATCCAGTTTTCTTGAAAGTAAGGGAGACTGCTGAAAAAATACAGCCAATAATAACGAGGGGTGAGGAGGAGAACTGAGCTCCAGTGGAGACTTTCATGGCAGCACCTTGTTGTGTCCCTCCACATCAGTTTGCAACAGTGGAGCACAGTGACAGAAATATAAACCAATCAAACAGGCTCTTGCATTTGCATGTCAAATGAAGGGATCTGGCACAGACAAGGACAAGGTAAAACCACGTCCTGTTCCAAGCCAGGCCTGCACACTCTGTAGGTCGGGCCTAGCAAAGCAGGGCACTGTGATACAAGAGCAAGCCCAGCCTTGGGTATCTGTTGATACTGAGGTATTTATTTAATGATAGTTAAAGCAGTGGGTCTGAGAGTCCAAGGATGTGCTTGTACCCTGCAAATGGACATTTATCAGCTTCCATGGAATCATGGAATGCTTTGGGTTGGAAGGAACCTCAAAGATCACCCAGTCCCACCCCCTGCCATGGGCAGGGACACCTTCCACTAGCCCAGGTTGCTCCAAGCCCCGTCCAACCTGGTCTTGGACACTTCCAGGGATTGCTTTGCCAGTACATTTCAATCCCCACAGACTTGACCCTCCCTCTGAAAACTTCCCTTCCTCTTCCAGCCTTATCCCCACTCCAGCAGAAGCTGGAGGAGCTGGTTTTTGGAGAAGGTGATGCTGCAGCCCCCATGTTTTCTGTGGCTGCACAGTGGACAAACCAGCTCACAAGAGAAGCTCTGAGGCTCTCTGACCTTCTTTCTTGCAATCCTGATGACAAACAATGATGTACAGCCTCGGGGTCCAGCAAGGAGGCCAATAAATCACTCACCTGCTGCGGGGAGGAAGCCATAAAGCAGGGTTTGTCATCTTGCATTTGTATCACAAGTCCCACAGGATTTCGTGATTAGGCCATGAGAGTTTCAACTTCTTGAATGGAGCACAAAGAAAAGTACTTCTTAGGAAGAAACACCAGAACAAGGGTCAGGAAAAATGGTATTTATTGATAAACAAGGGCACAGCCAATCAGCCAGGTCAGCACTCAGGAAGGTACATTTGCATAAAGCCCACAGAGCCGTTGAGTCACCAGGGAAGGATGGGAGGGTGGGATCAATAACTGGAGGCCTTTCTTCCCAAGAATAGCTGGGTCTCAAATCCCCTCCAATTAACTCTGAACTGAAAGAGATGAAACATCCCCAACAGGGAAACCAGCAAGGCCTGGCTTGGCTTCTCCACAGATGCCAATCAAAAGGTGTCCTCTCCTGGAGCCCCAGTCCAGCATCTCTCCCAGTTTACCTGCCCTCCTCCATCAGGATCCCTCCACATCTCTGTGTTTCAGAGACAGCAGGATGTGGCAAAGAGGCAAAATTCAGGAGGGTTTCCAAAAGCAGAAGTTCAGAGCCACCAGGACAAGGTGCAGAACACCAAATGGAGCTGAAGACAGCCAGGAAAACTGGCAGCATTCCCTGTGGTTCAGGCCCTCCCAGTGCAGCTTTAGCTATTCCATCCTGCTGTGCTGGATGCACTAACAGTGGGAATTTTACAGCTGCACAGCTTAATTTGGAAAGCAGCAACTCAACTATTGGGCTGTGAGCCCCCATGGGGACAGTCAGAGCATGTTAATTCAACTTCAGGTTTGACCTGAAGAGCATTTTAACCAACACCAACCTTGGGAATTGAAATGTAGTAAAATTTTCTGAAAGAGCAGCTGCTGGGTGGGATTGAGAATATTTGTGCTGTGAAATGAGATTCAGTTGAGTTGTGTTTCAAATCCTTCTTCTGGGAGACCGTAGAGAGAACCAGGAGTACTGAGGGCACGACACATCCTCTAACAGAGACCTAAAACAGGTCAGGTGGATCAAGGCTTGAAAGAGCCCATTTCTGTCCTGTCAGTGCAATCCCTGGTGCAGACAGAGGTGTCTGCAGAGTGAACATCTAAAGCCAGGGGAGAAGAGCTCCAGCTTCGCAGATCTGCTCCCACACAGTTCAGTTTACACCTGAATGGTTGGTCAGGAGCAAAACAATAAGCTCTTCTCTGCTGGGCATCCAGGTCCCAGTGAAGTGACACGTGAGAGTCAGGGACTGTCTTGGCACAAAGGGCTGACAGAGATGGACAGAGTAGCTAAAATGGTAAATCTTACCCAGGACACTTTCAGACTCATCATCTCAAGCAAACTCACCACTTTGGCCTTGCCTCTTCACCCCAGGAACAGTGCCAGAATGAGGCTCAATCCTCACGTGCTGCGAGTGAAGAACAGCAGGAGAGGTGACCAATATTTGTCAAAACACTCAGGGCTTCTCAGAGGCCCCCAGCCTTTGAAATGCACTATCAGGGAGGTTCACAACCTTCTTGGTGCCCCAGTGCTGGCTGTGGAGCAGCTGAAGGTGGGCTGAACGTGGCCTGTGGACATCACAGGGGGTGCTTATCCCCCCACCTGATTCTGCAGGCAGCACATTTTGATTTGCTTCCACAAACCATGGGGAAACCCCCCCAAACACATGAAAGAGAGAGCCCTGTCTTTGTAAGGACTCAGGTTTGAACTGGAAAGAATATCATGGGAAGAAAGGACATGGAAAGAAATGAACAGGAATAACATGGGAAGAATATCATCATGTTCCCAAAGGGCACTTTGACCTCAGCTCTGCAGCACTGAGGGTCCAGTGACTTGGAGGCTCCTCTGCAGCCTCTACAGAAAATCCAGGAGACACTTTGCAAAGAACTTGCTGCTCTTTTTCATCTTCCTGGTGTAGGACGAGCTCCAGACTGGGCTATGCCAAAATCCACAGACCCACTCAACCTCTCCAGTCGACTGCAACATTACAGTGGTTTCTCAAAGGTTCAAGCAGAGTTTCTCCCTTCATGGGAAACACAAGGCCCTCAGCTCCCCTGTACCCTGTGGATTCAGTTTTGAGCCAGGCAGCAGCACCAGATTCATTTGAAGATTCAGTCAAAGCCAGGAATTATTTTGCCTTGGGCCTTTGCTGAAGATCTTTCTCTTCCCTGCACAACATCCTTAAAATCTGTCCCTGATCTGTGGGAGCACCACCCCGCTGTCCCTTGCCAAGAGCTCCTGTCCCTGGTTCAGGGATTCCTCTGCAGCATCACAGTGATCCTGCTGGGCAACTGCACTGAGGACCAAGGGCAGCTCCAGGAGAGGTGCAGGGGGTGCAACTGCAAATGCTAAAAACCAGGGCAGGGTTAGGTTGGACATCAGGAAAAATTTCTTCACAGGAAGGGTTGTCAAGCTCTGGCAGAGCTGCCCAGGACAGTGGTGGAATCACCATCCCTGGAGGGATTCAAGACAAGTGGATGTGGCACTGGGGGACAGGGGGCAGTGATGGCCTTGGCAGTGCTGGGGGATCCCAACCCTAATGATTGAGTGACTCCAAGTGAACTGCAGCAATTCCCAGCCCTGCCAGTCGCCCTGGCTGAGCTCTGGGGGTGTGCTGGGACTGGGAAGTGCAGCTGAGGGAGGGGGGATTGGCTCAGGCCTGTCAGACCTGTCTATATTTAGGTCCCCACGGGTTGGAACAAGAAAGCAGGAGGTCTTCCTGTTCTCCCCTGCCACAGGGTTTGCCTGGCAGCGCTGTCTGTCAAGCCTGGGCTCATTTTATGGCTGCATTTAAAGCTCTGCAGCCTCTCAGGCTGACAGGGCCTCCTCACGAGGAGCCACTGATGGATTTCTGAGCTGTGCTCGTTAAAGCTCTGTCTCTCTGGGTCTGGCTCAGAGGCAAACTGCCCGTCTTTTCTGGGTGCCACAGCCCAGGCTGCAGCTTTGAGCTGAGCACACCTCATTTCTGGCCCTGGCCAAGGGCACAGCAAGAGGCCACAGACTTTCTGGGCATGGGAAGGGCTCCCTCTGCCCTCCTGCTGCACTGGGGGGCTGCTCCCCAGAGCAGGGGACACCCCCTGACCCTCACCCTCATCTCAGCTCTTCCCCCTGCAGACATTTCCCAGCTCTGACACAGCCCAGCCCTTCTCAAAGGGCTCTGAGCTGGCTGACCTCACACTGCTGGGGCTGGACGTGCTCCCTGCCAGCTCCTGCTCTCTGCCATCCCTGCCCCTCTCCCAGCCAGCCCTGCCCAGCTGGGCTGTCCCCAGCAGTGTGTGACCCCTGCTCCTCACTGCCAGCCCTGGGCACCTCCACACCTCTGACTTTGGGGTCTCTGCCAGGGCAGGGGCCACGAAAACCAGCCCATCCACGGCTGCTCTGCTGGTGCCCAACTGCCCAGAGCCCGAGGGACATTAATGCAGGGGTCAGCACATTCATCCATCTCCAGTGCAACAGAAGCTTGACAGGATTAAAATATTTAATTTCTCATCACTCTTCATAACAAAACTCTATTTGCTCCCTAATCCTCTAAGTAACCTTTAGTTATTTCCACTCTCATACTACCAGAGTCATTAACCTTTCTGCTGTCCTGCTGTGTCCATCTCTGTCTTCCCCCTCTGTTTATCTTTCCCTCCATCCTATTTTTTATGGCAGGGTGATAAACCAACCTGAATACTCTGGACAACAACTCTGACATTTCCCAAATTATGTCTGAAGTTGTGGTGCTGTTGACACCACCTCAAACTTTAATTCCATTTCTTAGTTTTCCCACCCTTAACTTCCAAACTAGGGACCACCAAGTCCATTCAAGGGGACTGTGAGATAACTGGAAAGCTTTGAACAAGGGAAAACAAATGCTGGCAGTAAAAGGAATTGAAAGGACTTTCTGATTGACAACTTCCCCAGTGTACACAATGTGCAGAGACTGAAGTTCAGATCAGAAGAGTGATTTTGCTTTCAGCCTTGAATTGCACAGTAATGACATGTCTCAACTCTTGCTGTCCCTTGAGCTGCTTCTGATGAAGCTGCGCTAAAATATGTCGGTCCAAGTCATAACTGTCTATTATGGGAACTGCAGAGAAATGAAGGATCCACTTGAGGCTCCTCATACCCTTCTCCCTTCACTCAGCAAGGATCTGTAAATCCTAAACCCCTGCTCAGAGCTCTGCCCAGCTGGACTGCTGCTGCTGCTGCTTCTCTCACGCTCCACCCTGGGCAGACCAGAGACCAGAGCCTTGCCATGCTGGGTGGGGGTTACCAGGTCCCAGGGCAGGACTTCCAGGTTGTCCAAGGGTTTTGGAGGAACATCAAGGCTGCAGAGAGAAAACATTCCACAAATCCTGTGTGTTCCAGCACAGGCACCGCTGGGTCAGCGGACAGGGAGGGCAGGAGCTTGTCTGTGTGTCAGCACATGGGATCCCACCAGATCCCAGGCTCAGTTCCTGCAACAAAAATGTATCTGCTTGTCTTCTCAGAGAATCAGAGGTTGTGGGTTGAAAGGGACCATAAAGCTCATCTCATTCCACCCCCTGCCCTGGGCAGGGACACCTTCCACCAGCCCAGGTTGCTCCAACCTGGTCTTGGACACTTCCAGGATCCAGGGGCAGCCACAGCTTCTCTGGGCAACCTGTGCCAGGGCCTCCCCAGCCTCCCAGGGAAGGATTTCTTCCCAATATCCAATCTAAATCCAGAGTTTCTTACATTTATTTTGTCTAAGTTATTTTCTTTTGGGGTTTTACAAGTGGTAGTCCTTTCATTTGTTTATTTATTAGTTTGTTGGTTTGTTTGGTTGTTTAAAAGCCATCTTTTCAGCTCACAGACATGTCTGGAGCAGGCTGGGGAAAGGCTTCAAATATGTTTCCCACTTATCAAGACATCAGACCCAACATCAGGAGAGGAAGTCCCAGTGAAGGCAAGTGCTGCTCCTGGGGGGTTCAGAGAAGAGCCTCTCAGAGAGGTGGTTCAGGCACTTCGTCCTCGCACCACTGCAGCCCTGAGAAAGCAGCAGTTCTGCTCCGTGTCTGGGTCTGAGCTGACTGGGGAGTCCCCAGCCCTGGAAGTGCTCAAAAAACATGTGGATGTGGCACTTGAGGACGTGGTTTAGTGGTGACTGTGCTGGTGGGGCTGGCTGATGGTTGGACCTGATGACCTTGGAGGGCTTCTCCAGCTTTAAACACTCTGGAATTCCACGACTGCCCCAGCTGAGCTCTCGCCCAGTCTGAGGTTTCTCCTGCCTTCCTGGGAAGAAGCACAACCTTAACCTTTTCCAAAAGGCCACTTTGCCATTCCATGTCCCACATTGGGGGCTGAAAAGGAACCCTCCTGTCTCCTTCCCCAGACGTGGAAACATCTGTCTCCTTTGGTCTTTCCCTCATCCTACATGAGGTTTCTTTACTCTCTCGTGTGCAGTGAACTCCAGTCCCAGACTGACACACCAATTCTCCCACCCTTAAAAGACAGCTGTTAATTATAATTACCCTTCAGAAGATCCCCAGAACCTGCCTCTGCCAAGGGCACCCTAATTAAGCCGTTCCTCTGAGTGCAGCTCACTCCCCTTTGGCACACAAGGCATGATTACACTTAATTTGCTGCCTTTCCAAACTGCCATAAAAAATGGAGCTTCCAGGAATAAAACTGGCCCAGACTCTGCTCCCAGTGCCCTGAACGAGACAAATGATGGCAAGACTCAGTGTCACAGGGGGATCCTTCCAGTGACTGATCCCTTCTGCAGCTTCCTTGTCATTGTCTTCAGCCCCCTTAGACCTGTTCTTGCTGATCCAAGAGCTGCCTCCTCCACTTGGCTGGTGTTGAAAGCTCTGTGTGAGACCCTGTGGCACCGTGGCTGCAGGAGACAACAAGGACAACAAAACGTTTCTGGAATAATTTTCAAGGCTTCCAGTGCGTAAGTCACTGATTTATCTCCTTCAGGATTGATATGGGCTCAGATAACTGACACAGTTCAGGAAAAGACAAATAAACTCGGAGCCAGATCCCCCACGGATATCAAAAGGCAGAAGATCTTTTCCTGCTCCTCCACTTCGTGCTGTCATTCCAAAGGTGCAGCCTGGCCCTGGCTCCCAGTGGAGCCTTGGGGCAGAATTGTCAGACAGATGCAGTAACCTCTGCTGGAATTCAGGAGAACATTAATTGGGTGCCTTCCTATAAAAAATATAGCCAGGGGTCTTCACTGAGCAGAGCCCATCCCGGGCCCTTCCCTTCTCCAGCATCCCCGGAGTCAGTTGTGACTCAGCCCAGCGTGCCAGGACGCAGCAGCTCGCCCTGCAGCATCACACCTTCCCTTGGTGGTCTCCCACGTGGCCCTGGCTCCCCTGGATAGTTCCTGGGAGCTGACACACATTTAGTTAGAGCAGCAGAACCTCCCCCACTGGGGTCTGTGGGGCTGATCTGGGCAGATCTCCTGGTGACTGTGGAGCTTCCCCCGTGGACCTGCAGTTCTGACGCTTCATCTGAGTCCAGCTTCTTGTGTCCACGGAGATCCTGGTGTGAAGCTCCACCTCGGATGGCCCAGTGGAGTTCCCCTCTCCCAAAATGCTGCTTTGGGCTAAAAGAGAAGCAAGAGACAACTCAAGCCCCAGGCATCACCTGGCCACGGGCAGGGACACCTTCCACCAGCCCAGGTTGGTCCAACCTGGCCTTGGACACTTCCAGGGATGGGGCAGCCACAGCTTCTCTGGGCAACGTGTGCCAGGGCCTGCCCACCCTCACAGGGAAGGATTTCTCTCTAAAATCCCATCTAACCCTACTCTCTTTGTCTGAAGCCATTCCCCACTCCAGGCCCTTGTAAATAGTCTCTCCCCAACTTTCTTGTAGCTCCTTCAGGCACTGGAAGGCCACAGTTTGGTCACCCCAAAGCCTCTGCAGGCACCATTTCCACTGGTGGCTTTGGGAACATCTTCACAACAGCCTTTCCCAGCAGAGTGTGTGTTCAGGCAGGGAATTCCACCCACATCTTCTTCCATCTCGCTGGGTGTCCCCTCAAGATATATTCTGTGAGGAAACACGTGGAATTCGAGCTGTTTTGCAAAACTGGCCACTCTGTGGAGCTGTTAAGGCTGTGGGAAGATGGAAGTCCTAGAGGAAGAAGCAGAAGGGCAGGGTGCAGAGGAGGCAAAGGTAGCAATACATCTGTTTATTACATAATTCCGAGGTGATAACACGCATTTATCTCTTTCCTTCTTCCCCTGAACTTTGCCCTGTGAGCCTTCTCCGGGGCAGAATTCCAAAGTCCCGGGGCAGGTTTGCTCCATGAATGCTGTTTATCAAAACCCTGTTTCCCTCCTTCCTGAGGACATTGCTGTTCAGGGTGAATGACACTGGTCAGATGAACTGTGACTTTGCAGAGGTAAGAGCAGAAGCCTGAAGAGGGAGGTATGGCACTTCCCTGCCCTGCATTTCCCTCTGTATCCAAGGATTTCATGTGGTCCTGCACCTTTTGTGTCTCAGCAACTCCCTTTTCTCAGTGAATGCACGACAGTGCACCTCCTCCTTCACCTGACCTGATGGGCTCCCATCTCCCAGGCATTAGGAACCTAATCTGGAACCAGAATCCTGGAGAGGCTGCAGGGAAAGCTGCAGCACCCGGGGCATTTTCTCCCATCCTGGTGAAAGGCTGAGAGAGTTGGGATTTTTCAGCCTGGAAAAGAAAAGGCTTTGGGGAGACCAAATTGTTCCCTGAAGGAGCTACAAGAAAGTTGGGGAGAGACTATTCACAAGGGCCTGGAGTGGGGAATGGCTTCAGACTGAAAGAGAGTAGGGTTAGGTGGGATTTTAGAAAGAAATCCTTCCCTGGGAGGCGGGGGAGGCCCTGGCACAGGTTGGGCAGAGAAGCTGTGGCTGCCCCTGGATCCCTGGAAGTGTCCAAGGCCAGGTTGG
>JAWWES010000363.1:0-12601 GCA_035583135.1 Lophotriccus pileatus | reverse complement strand
GGCTTGCTAGCTGCCTCCTGGAGCTTTTGCAGGTAGCTCGGCTCCTGCAGCAGCCTAGCTGTGGCATCAAGGCTTTTTAGCTCCATGGCGAAGCAGACTCCATCTTGCAATCGGTCCATTACATCTCCTCCAAAAGTTAACAGACTGGCATAAGTAATTGTTGTCTTATGCAGTATGTGAAGACTAGGAGGCTTTAGCAGGAGCTATGGAAGTCCTCTGCTATATCATTCAGTATAGTTTTTGTGTGTTGCAAGAAAAATGAGGGATATATTAAGATTTTTCCCAGGCACTGAAAATTACTGGACTGCTTATGCATATAAACAAGTCTGCCATATAACTCTTGCTAGCTAAACTCTACAACATATTGTTTAGGACTTGTAGTGTAGTATTGCACAGAGATAAATGTAACCCATACTGGAAGAAAAGAAATTAGATCCTTAAGCCCTCTTAACTGTTCCTGTTAAATTAAATTTTAGTTTACAATTCTCCTTCTAGAAGCTAAAATAAGTTGGTTTTTTTCTTTTTAATTTAGTTCCTACAGAAAACTTTCTGTTATATGAATTGAAATAACCAACAGCCAGCAGAAGAATAAATCAGTTTGCAAATGTTTTTCCTAGCAATGTATTTACCTACTTGATGCTGCTGGTGACCAGAGATAGCCAGAATCTAACCCACAGAAATTATGTTGAGGTATGCTTCAGCATGAAACTGGACAGTAATTGTAATTCCAGATTCTGTTGCTGGTTTTCTGTACAGTAATGCTGACATGTAATGCATTTCATTTTCCTTGCTGACATGATCTTTATACTGCTATAGCTCTCAATTATTTTGTGTGCTCCAGCAAGGACTAACAGGTGATCTTACAGTGTTACCAGTACCATTAAAAATATACCAAAAAAAACCCCCACATGCAAAATACGCCTTGTTTACAAGAAAACAGCTTGAAACACAAACATAATATGAAGGGTAATATTTATTACATTTGTTGGAGAGCAAATCAACAACATGAGGCTGTTAACCAAAATTCCGGGTTTGTATCAGTTTAAAATTCAGCAATATGCTGCTGATGGACTCAGATCAATGGAAAGTTTTTACAGAAATATCCCTCATGGGCTTTATTAATGTGACTTTAGAATAGCAGTACAATAACCCTATGATCTGTGGTAGGTATCTGACTTCAAGTGCCAGAAGAAATATATAATGGACATGACAGATAAATACAATGTATTTCAGTCAAGTCATGATGTAGGATTGATTTACTGCAGAACACAGAAGAAGTGCCAGTGGCTGAAGATCAGGTAAGATTCATGCTGGACACCTGAGGCTTTTAAATTTGTTTTTCTGTGTTAAGAGAGCTCCTGTGAGGAAGAGGAGGCATGTCTGACTCAAAGGGGGAAATAAAAGTGGTCTGTTTTGAGGTTTATTAAGTATTTCTTTTTTGTAAGACAATAACATTGTGGTATTTGTCAAAAAAACCCACAAAAGTCAAAGAGTCATAGAATCACAGAACATCCTAATTTGGAAGGGACCCACAAGAATGGAAAAGTGCCTGCCACTCCAATGCCCATCACAAGGAAGTTGTAGACTGCAGTGAGGTCTCCCCTCAGTCTGCTCCAGGCTGAAAAAATCAAGTGACCTCTGCTGCTCCTCATACAGCTTCCCCTCCAGACCCTTCACCATCCTTATTGCCCTCCTTTGAATGCTCACTGATAGCTTTACATCTTTCTTATATTGTGGTGCCCAAAACTGCACACAATATTCAAGGTGAGACTGCATCACTGCAGAGCAGAGGGACAATCACCTCCTTCGTTTGACTGAAGATTATTTACTTGAAGGGCCTCAGAACACAGCTGGGCCACCTGGCTGCCAGGGCACTGCTGATTCAAATTCAACTTGCCATCAATCAAGACCCTTAGGACCCTTTCCATAGTGCTGCTTTCCAGCACCTCATTCTCCAGTCTGTACAAACATCCAGGGTTGCCCAATTCCAAGTGCAGAATCTGGGACTTCTCTTTCTCTCTAATTTGTTGACATCTCTCTGCAGGGCCTCTCTGCCTTCAAGGGAGTCAACAGCTTCTTCCAGATTTGTGTCATCTGCAGACTTGCTTAGTATCTCTTCCACTCCTGCATCCAAGTCATTTAGGAAGATGTTGAAGAGTACAGGGCCTGAGATGAAGCCCTGCAGAACCTCTCTAGTGACAGGTCACCAGTGTGATGTTACACGAGTCACTATAACCCTCCATGCTCAACTCATGAACCAGTTGGTCACCCACCACATGATGTGTTTATCCAGCTGTGTGCTGGACATTTTGGCCAGAAGGACGCTGAGTGAGACAGTATTAAAAGCTTTACTGAAATCCAAAAGGATTACATCAGCTGACTTCCCTTAATCAGCTAGGTGGGTTATCTTATAAAAGGAAATCAGGTTTGATAAGCAGGACTTTCATGAAGCCATGCCGGCTGTGACCAGTGACTGTGTTGTCTTTCAGTTGTTTTTCAATACTTCCCAGAATAATCTTCTCCATAATTTTACCAGGTACTGAAGTCAGTCTGACGGGCCTGTGGTTTCTGGGCTTCTCCTTCTTGTCCTTCTTGAAAATCGGGATAAGTTTTGTCAACTTCCAGTCAGCTGGGACCTCTCTGGATTCCCAAGACTGCTCAAAAATCATCAAGAAAGGTTGTACAATGACATCAGCAAACCCCTTGAGTATTGGTTGTTTGTTCCTGGTGCTGCATGTATTAGTGTAGAAACATTTCAGGTGTGGTATATTATAGCCAACACTGCATGAGGCAGCTTGAGGTGTCCCGTTAGTGCTCATTTCCTCAAGTTTTGGCATTCCATTCCGTCGCTCATCACTAATGAGCCTGGTTTTGTCCTTCCAAGGTAAATTAAAGCTCTATCAAAGAGCCATACTGGCTCCTATGCTTTTCCCCCTCTGAAATAGGTGCATCCTGTTGGGTGTCAGTAGACCAGGTGTTGAGAAGATCATCCCATGGTCAACAAACCCAACATTTTTCTGCTTACACCAACCTCAGAGACTCTAAGACCTGATGGATCTCCCCATTCCTATCAATATTACTACTTGTTACTGGAAGAATCAAAGAAATCACTATCTGTGCTCCTGATCCCCCTACCAATTGTCCCAGGGCCTTGAAGTCTCTTCTGATTGCCTTCAGACTTCTCTTTGTTATTTCATCACTGCCAGTTTGAACAATCAGTGTAACAGTAATAGTAATATAGTAATAGTAATCAAGGGGCCTTATTAAACCAGAGTTTTCCAGTGATGTCCCTTACCTGAGCCCTGAGGAGACAACAGACTTCACTGTGAGTTGGGTCCAGTCTGCATATCAGGCCCTCAATTCCCCTTAGAAGGGAGTCTCCTACTACAATTCCCTTTCTTTTCCTGTTATCAGAGAAGGTATTACTGTGGGGTGCAGGTGGTGGTGTTTTAGGAGTCCCATTATCCCAGAAGGACCTTCACTCACCCCATCAGTTGTCTTGTCTTCTGGTTCCAGAGCCTCATACCTGCTGTAGAAGGTACCAGCCCTACCTGCCAAATTCTGAGAAAGAGGAGGGACCTTCCTCCTTGTAGATGCAGTGATCTGATTCCATCATTCATCTTTAACAGACCCTTGACCAACTGTGCTTTGACTAATTACCCTGCAGGGTTCTGAACCCATCGCTTTTCCACTACCAGGGAGGTTTGAGACCCCTGAGACTCTTGAGACTGTAGCGCCTCTGAAAATGATCTCTTGCTCATTTGCTCAAATACTATATATCATGTTCAGTTCTTCCTGTAGTTCCTTCATCTGATACACACAGAGCTCCTTAAACACAGCTCTTTGCTCTTCCTTGCCAGCTACAAAGTCTGCTTGTTGCCTCTATTGGGTGCTCCCAGACCCAGAGAGGAACCCTTCCTGCTCATCCTGCCTATGCAAACTGCTGTGCCAGCTGCTGTGCCATGCCCTCACTAACGTGCCATACCCCTGTTTGCCCACTCCTGTTCATTGTGCTCCGCGTAGCTTTTGCTCCCTGGAGCCATTTAAAACTCCATCGGTTGCTCCAACACCACTGTCTCCTCACCTGGTTGGTTGCCAAGGGCTTCTGGGTCATGCCAAGGCACAGAGGCTGTTGCACAAGTTTCTGAACTCAGGAACTCCCCTGTACAGCTGGATCTCACCTTCTGGACTTCCCTATTTATTCAGCTTTGGCTCAGAGCAATGTCATTTAAGTGACAAACACAGTTTCCCCAGCAGATTTTTCCCTTTGCAAGACAATGCTCTAGTCAAAAGAGGAATCATTCTGGGTTTTTTCAGTAACTGAACAGATTATTGTACAGAAAATAAGATTGCAGAAGTAACTAGTGGAAACATTCATCTAAGAGATTTGCCTCCCTAGTCATGAAGACACTACATAATGCCTCTGCAGTATTTCAGAGCATCCCTGGAAGATTGCTTTTCACAACTAGTACTTCCAGATTCTTATTGTAGGAGCAAAGTAGAGATTTCCTGTTCATGCTGTTGTTGTGGATAGCTGCATTCTCTGTTCTTCCCCTGTGTTTCAATCCAGGAAATATGAATTTAGATTTTACTCATATTCGAGCATAAGTAATTTTAGTAGGGACAACCACAGATTTTTACTATCATTTCACAAAACTCCTTTGTTAATAATAGTAATGAAGCAAGAAACTACATTTTCTTAGGACTAAAACTGTCCTGGCAGATCTGCAGCTTAACAATAAAGAAGTAGTAGGATGCAATTGCCCAGGCTGATCAGTGTGTCCTACTCTGTACACTGAAAAAAATCAAAAACTCCTCTGTAACGCTCCAGAGGGCACTTCGTGACAATGGATACCTTACCAATGAAAACAAAAGACACTGATGTGAAAAGTTCCCTCCTTTACATTCAGTCTCAGTTCTGGTCCTTCCCTGGCTCTTTGACTGCACTCCAAAGGTTATGTGCAATAAATATTGCACTGAAAATTTAGAAAGAGCAGTTTGTGATCAGATAATGATTCTAATTTTCTTTCTTTTTATTTTTTAGGTCTTTAGTTGAAGTTTTTTCAATGACATAAAGAAAAATAAATTCTTTTAGGGCTTTTCTATGTTCCTTTGGAAACTGCAAGAAGTAACTTTTCTGCCAAAATTGGTTGTGTCACCTATCCTCATTTAATGCTATTTTCATGAGCATCTTCTGATCTGTTTTTTGCCTAATGCAGACACCTTGAAAGTGTCAGTAGTGACACTGTGGAGGACCATAAGCAATTTCTAGATTTGATGACAGTAATTTGTTTCTGTTGTGACAATATAATCCCTGCTGTAGAGGAAGTAGAGAATAGAGAATGGTAGTACATTTATAATAGTATCATGTGATTTATAGGGGCATGTATGCAATCTCTAGTAAACTATGACATGTCTTTCTTTGACTGAAAAGAGAAATCTTTATCCTGTCATGTACTAATACATGGCTCTAGATGTGCAGCTTAATGAAGCAGAAGGTTTTTGTGGGGCTTTAGATCACTGTGGGGGTTATTTCTTTTATCAGTGACTCTAGAACTTTGTGAAGAGCTTCTTCACGATAGTGAAGAGCTTTTTTCTTTTTATTAACAACTTCATCTTTTTCTGTATTGCAGCCTGCCTTTCCAAGAATTTTCATTTTTGTGGAAAAGCACAACATTAGGCCAAAAACCAGTGTGGCAAAGTTCTATTCTTTAGCGTGGAATTCACTTTTCTTACAGGGAGATGAATTCTTTTATTCTTGTGGTGCCTTCATGGTCCCATACCTGTTGGCATTAAGTGTATGCCCATTTACTAACAGAGTAGCAGGCTATGCTGTGCTTGTCCTTTTGTGCACTGTCTCTGAGTGCCTCACTGACTTTGCCTGCATAGCTTCTTGTGACAGGCTGTGTGCAAGGGCTCATAATGTGACCTCCAACAAATACCAGTAAAATTAAAAGTGACAGAAGCATGAGTGGAATGGGGCATACTGAGTGTTCAAAACGGTAGTAGAATGCTGACATTGTTTGAAAGGAAGTATGAAGAAATCAGAGCTCCCTCTTTTCCCTCTGCACCTAGACCGCTGGGTCATGTTTGCCATTTGATTCAGCTAAGCAAGCTCACACAACTGGGCTGACAGTCACCGTTCAATTATGTTTGTTTTTCTGCTAGCACTGGTGATTATGTCACTACCGCAACAAAAGGAGAGCTTCACTGAAGTCAAGAGGCACAGCACGTGATTTTTACAGAAATTGGTGATGGCAATTTAACTACATTTGTGTTCTTAATAAAGCCAGCCATTTTAGAAACAGACAGGAGACCTATAGGTAAGAGGATATGTGCTCCAGCTTGCCATTTTCTTCAAAATGAGATAGCATGGTGAAGTGACCCAAGTAAATAAGAGTCAATGAACCCTTTAATTTGTTCATTTCTTTTCATTATCAGAGCTTTTCCTCATGTAGAAGTATCCTAGTTTAGGCCAAGGATGTGCAAAGGCAGAGCTTGGAACCTTGTGAGTATGTCTAGGCTGTTGTTCTGTATCACCCACATCATCACTGAGGGGAGGAATTAAGGGACTCTCATTTCCAATAAGAAGAAGGCATGGCTTTGTGTGGAGGAGAAAAAGGGGGCTCACAGGGAATCTGCAGCCATTTTGTCTTTTTCCTAGGGGAGCAAGCAGTGAATGGAACCATTCTGGTCCCAACCAGAGTGTTTGTCCACCACTGTTTTTCATTGTCTCTGGCATGGGGGAAAAAATGTAGGCACAGAGGGGCCAGGGGCCATTTTGTTCTTTGTCTCAGGGGGCTGCACTGTGCCTGGTCAGGTCAGAGCAGTCAATCAGTGAGCACTTTTTGTATGCAAATCTTCCTCTTTTTGTGTACTTTTGTTATTAATATTGTTGATGTTAGTGTTCAGTGCCTTATTATCTTATTGCTGTTTCCAGCAAATCATTCTTATCTCAACTCTGGATCTCTGCCTTTTGCCTCTCTCACTGGAAGGGTGGGGCAATCTGAGCCACTGAGTGGGGCTTAATTTCCAACTGGGTTTAAACCACAACAACATATTAAATTTGTCTCCTAAACTTGATTTGAGGTGGTTGTGACTCTGCCCAGTTCTTGTCTGCATAAGAAATGTATGGAAATGAACATTGTTCTGTCTGGCTTTCAGGCAAAGAAAACATCCTGTTGTTTTAAAGTGAGGCTGTATATTTGATTACTTTGCATGTCATCCACTTATTTCATCACTGAGAATGTATCAGTTAGTACCAATCTCTTAGACAAATAACAGTCTTAGTGTTCTATAACTGGATGTCACCTGCCAAGGCACAAAGCTTAGGCTAAAGTTCTCTCTGTATTAGTTATAAAGCAGAAAAATATATGCAACACATATGATAACAGAAAGCAAACTGAATTTATTGTTTTCATTGCTGAATACAACTGAGCAACATGAAATATTAAATAGTTTTAAAATCAGAACCAATATTAAACAGTTTTGCTACTTTATGAGAATTTAAACCTCAATAAATATAATTGTGTTTACTTTTGCACAATTATTGGCCCAGCCATGTCCAGCCACTCCACTCCAGGGGAGTCAATAACCTAGCATATAAAGATGTTTTACATCAGCTGAGGATATTTCCACCAAGTGTACAGAAGACAATGATGAAATCTTTTCCCTCCAAATGCAGTACCTATTCAATGTGTCATCAATAAAAGGCTGAAGTGTTCTTCTGGAAAGCGTTGTAGCAAACACACGGACACCACCACCAAAAGATTTGTCCTTAGAAAGTAATTTAATACACAGTCTATTTGTCTTTAAACTAAACTAAACTCTCATATCGAGAATTATTTCTTTCAGGGACATTTCAAAGTAGGAGACTAACCTGGATACTCCAGGTAATTTCCCTGAAGGAAGACTTTTGTACATCCAACTGAGTGGCAGAGAAATAGTAGGAAAATTTCTACCTGTAGGTTTATGTTGGCCTTAAGTGTCCTTAAGGCTTTAAAAATTTTGCCTGTAAGAGAAGACTAAGTAAGGTAGTTTCATTTTAAAGAAATAGTACGTAAATAAACAGGGAAAATATTTGTTGCTATAAATGTGATCAAACAGATGATCTGAAGGACTGGTGAGATGAAACAGAAGTTAAAGTGGTTACTTCTCTAGAGGAAGTATCTCTTTAGAGAAAAGAGCACTTTAGAATATAAGAAGTATTTAACTTCACAGATTCTTCCAAGCAGGATTGTTACGCTGGATAATTGATTTCATCCTAAAAATGTTCGTGACATCTAGAAGACATTAAGCAAGCCATGTCAACAGCCCCATTGTCATGTCTGAGAGTCTGGGGATTTTCAATTTATGGTTTCAACACTATTTTGAAATACTTTCTTAAATGGTCCAGATTTATTTTCTAATTGTGCTTTTCATGTATAAGCTGGAATTTTTCATTTCAGTGAATTTGAGCTATAAAGACAACAAACCAGGCAAATAGTACAGTGAATATTTTCAAAGGATTTGGGACTTTTTAAACTTCATTTAAAGTCTTTCTCTTATGCAAGGTGTTAAGTCAATATTAGGCCATAAATCAAATGCTTGGTGAAGCTATCAGCACAATGTATACCTGAGTCTATTAGAAACTGCTGGAACTGCTGGGATTTATTGAAAGCACGGCAGAGTAAATTCAGAGTTACTTGCTGAGTTTTGGCACCTAAACATATGGTTATTTTCTGATCTCAGATTGTATATCCAGCAAACAGAAATGCCTTTTCTAAGCTAAACTGGCCAAAAAAACAGGCTAACAATTTGAAAACTTTGTGGCCTCAACAAAAACACACACAAAAATCAAAGCAAACAAACAAAAAAAACCCCGATCAACCAAACAAAAACACACACAAAAAAACCCCAAAACAAAACCAAACCAAAACAAAACAAAAAACAAAAACAAACAAACAAGAAAAACCCAAACAAACAAACACCCAAAACCAAAAACAAAACCCAGCTCTTCTCTGGATTAAAACTATATTGAATACTGATATTTGGGTAACAGGGTTCTGCAGAGGGACCTGAACAGGCTGGATAGATAGGCTGAATCTAATTATATCTTCCTGCAGAGAAGATGAGTCCAAGAGAGTTGGTTGATATTAAGGATCACTTCAACAACAATACATCCCGATGAGGAAGAAATTAGGCAAAGGGGGCAAAAGAGCTGCGTGGACGAACACAGAACTCCTGTCATTCCTCAAGTTAAGGAGGAAATACACAGAAGACGGAAGCAGAAGGAATTTACGCCACTTGGAATGAATATAGAGAGGTTGTCACAGTAAGCAGAAATGAGACAGGGAAGGCCAAGGCTTACCTAGAATTAAGTCTGATCAAGCATGTTGAGGACAACAAGAAAGGCTTTTCCAAGTATGGTCAAAAATAATTCTTCATGTAGATCTCAAACACATCTTTTTCTCTCTAAATATTAAACAACTAGGTTTGCCATGTAGTTTTAAGAGATGCAACAAACAGGACTGCTATTTGTGAAATCTTCACTTACGATCCTAATTGCTTTCTGAGCCCTGCCACACAATCATTTAAGAGACAATTAGAAATAATAGATGTTGCAATACCAACAACAAGCTCACACTCACATCGGCTGTGTGGGCTCTGTGTCTGTGTTAAACTGAGATCAGTGAGCTTAGATCAAACCTGAAACTGGACAATTTTGCCTTGGAGTGAGTTAGGATGGAAAACGGATGCTGCTTCTTGTCCAGCTGAAAACAAAAGATATCTGCTACAATTATTCTATCTGGGTTGCTGGCCTCTGGCAGGAAAGCAATTAATTTTACATCTGTCCTACAGAGGGTGAGAAGACTTTTTACCTTTCTTCTCTCCCATTCTCTGCATTTCTGTATTCCAACCACTGGCAAGTCCATACTGACAATGATCAAATGAAATGAGAATCAGATACATGTGACTATTACCTCTAACTAACTGCTTGTCTTCATTTTGTTATAGCAAGGCAGGACAAATTTTTCCCTTAGAAGAATTTTCATATGCACTGTGAAATAAAGCACACAGAAAACTAAGATCAAAAGGTAGATGAAATAAATGTAGATTACATGAAATTAAATACCTTTTTTACATATTTTAGTTTTGACTTATAATACATACCAATAGTTTCAGAGGAATTAAATCAGCATCAGTCATAGCTCAGGAACTGTATTTCCCTTTGAAGTTACAATTATGATGTTTAAAGCAGGGTAAGCAAAGAAAGCTCATAAACAACGGACCATATTGATGGCTGGTATAAATCAACTCTTCTGAAGCCTGTTGAATATGCTGATTTAAACAAAATTTTTTGGTCTTGCCATAGTTTTCCTAAACTGTAGTTTCTATGTAATTTCAGATGGGAATATTTTTGTTCAATGTGGTAAACAATTTAAAATTTCTTACTAATGTTTTCTGGTTTTTCTTTAATATATCTTCTTTTTCATTTGGTGATAGGAATAATCATGATTTGTATTGGGTGATTTTCATATGCCAACTTTACTTGTTCTTTCGTATGCCATAGTCAGCTCCCTGATGCATTTTGTCCTGGTTCCAGCCAGGACAGGGTTAATTTTGCAGTAGCCAGGAGAGGGTGTGCCCAGGATCCAGAGGTTATGCTATACCACCTCACATGGTCACTGGGGTGGAAGAAGGGACTCTCTTCTTCAGGGAGTTCTGGTCCAGTCAAGAAAACTGGACCAATTGAAACCAGTTGAAACCAGCTGAAACCTCCAGTGGTCAAGGGAGCCGTTGCCTATCATCAGGAGTTTCTCTGTGAATCACTTCTTTCTTTTAGCCTCTGACATTAGTATTGCTGTTGTTACTATGCATTTTCTTGTCTCATTGCTGTTTCCAGTAAATTGTTCTTATCCCAGCTCATGATTAGTGGCTCCAGTTCTCCTCTCTATCCCAGCATATGGTAAGGGAGACTGGAAAAGCTGAGGAGCAAGAGAGATCAATACATGGTTTGGAGAATCTCAGTGAGGGCACTGAACTGGGGAGTACTGGGGAGTCATGACGTTTCCTCTGTGATCCGAAGATATTTCTTAGTTACGATGCTTTGTGAAAGAGCTGAATGAAGTCCCAGATCTGCAAGGAAGATGATTTAGCTGCAAAATTTTATATTACCGTCTAAGCCCCATGCATTCAGTTGAACTTCTCATCAGTGGAATATTACATGCAGTGGTGTTAGTAACTTGGTTTTGACAACAGTCTCTGATTCTCTACACTTGATGTATAGAGTATTGATCACGTCATTTTATTGTAAGGGAAAGTAAAGTAATATAGATCCCATAGAGTTGTGGTCCTAGAATCGTCACTGCCTAATTTTTGTAGACAGACCCCAGAAATTCTCTAAAAGGTGCAAGATCCTAGTGGTAATATCTCAGCAGGTCGTCAGACTTACTGAACTGCTCAGTCGCATATCCCTAGACTGACAAGCAGACATATTATGTCACCAGAATTTATTGTAACCAGGAAGGTTAAAGAAATGACATTTTATGGCAAGGATTCCATTTATTTTGACCATGTGAAAAAGTGTCATATAAACTTCAGTCCCCTCAACCAGCAAGTGAATTTTCTGTGCTGTCTTCTATGACAAAGTCAGCTGAAAGAAAAGCAAAGAGCAGAAGTCTGACAACAGGATACATGGACCTATAAGAATGCAATTAATGCTTTCAGTAGGTTCAATCCTACAAGACCCCAGGGACTTTTAAATAATGAATAAAATATCACCAACAATGATGAGTTATTCATGGCACTGTTTTCTGACATAAATTCAAGAAGCCTTTTCTGTTGAAAAGATATCAGGTATTAAAAGCTGATAATTTTAAGTTTTTAGACCTTCTAGCCTCCATGCAATTAAAATCTCCATTAGAGCTTTATCGCTATTATACCAGTATTTATTTCTTAATAAGGAGTGCATGGTAGAATAGACAGTGCACAGGTTTTTCCTTTTGCAAAAGTTATTCAAAATAATATTTTGGTATCACCAGGAGATAAATCAATTATCTCTGTTTCTTGCATTTAGGACTAGTGTTCACTAACATCTGGCTTTTCACATTTAATTATATGAATATCTCAATTCATTAGCTAATATCTGTTGAAACATAATGCTCAAACAAGAAGGTTCCAGGAGGAAATCTTACCTGTTATATAATAAGTCAACTTAATAAGCTTACAAGAAATTGGAGCTAGGACTTCAAGTTGAAGTAGGTAAAAATCCCATGTCTGTTTAGGATGAATATGCTGTGTGGCTACCAGTTTAAGGACTTTGTGAGTCTTGGATTTTCAAAAGAAACTGTGTTTTACTGCTTCTATTATTAATAGTAGTTAATAATAACAATTTGAAGTTACAAAATGGAGTGGAGACATATATTTACAGCATATGAGACAGGTTGTGAATCCATGCTCTCCAACAGAGACATAATGATGTAGGTTTTGCAATTATTTAGGTTTAGTTTCCGAGGAGATGATTCTTCTGAGGTAATTAAATCGCTGGACTGATTTGAGCTCTGATTCACCAATGGTGATATGGGGATGATGGAAGACTTCCTGAGGTGCAGGCTGATAG
>JAWWES010000362.1:0-12608 GCA_035583135.1 Lophotriccus pileatus | reverse complement strand
CAGTGGGAAGCCATTCCCTGTGTCCTGTCCCTCCATCCCTTGTCCCCAGTCCCTCTCCAGCTCTCCTGGAGCCCCTTAAGGCCCTGCAAGGGGCTCTCAGCTCTCCCTGGAGCCTTCTCTTCCCCAGGTGAACCCCCCCAGCCCTCCCAGCCCGTCCCCAGAGCAGAGGGGTGCTGTGATCTCCTCCCACACAGCTCAGCCCGAGCACCTTCCCACAAAAAATACTGCATTTTGTTTGGGTTCCTCTCGACATTTTTGAAGTGGTTTTGCTTCTTTGGCCTGTGTTTCCTGCCTGGCTCATGAAAGGTGAGCTCCAGTGGAGATGAAGGGAAGGCCAAGCCATCAGTGCCAACCGTGGGAGCTCTTGTGTCCACGCAGCTTATTAGCAGGACTGCTGATTTTTGGTCTTAAAAAGCCAAGTGCCAAGAGGGTTGGCAGTGCTGTGGTTGGGTCTTCACCTCTAATTTTCCCATCTGAAGGATCACAGTCTCCTCTCACCTCCCTGCATGGACTCACACTGAGAGCTTTGACTTCTGTCAGCCGAAGAGGAGTAAGTGCAAAAGGGTCTGAGATGCCTCAAAACACATCAGTTTCCCAGCAACTAAACAGGAGCAGGGGAAAAAAAAAAACAAAAGGAAGAGAAAAGACTTGGTATCTGGCAACCTGTTTGTTTTAGAAGTCGTTCCTGAGGCAGCAGGGCTTTGTTAGCATTGGGCTGATGCTTGCTTGGTTTTCATCTCGCTCGCTCTGGGCTGGGAAGGGCAATGCCCTTTTGAAGTCAGACATCAAGAAGCCAGGCTCCTGTGTGTGCCAGGTGGGGATTCCAGAGGAGCAGGGATTCCAGAGGAGCAGGGATTCCAGAGGAGCCCTCCTGCAGCAAACCAGGGGCTTAATGCACAGAGCTCATTTGCTGGTTCTTCTATTTAAATAGAAAAAGCAGTGGTAGTTAAGTGGTGGAGGAAGGAAGGGCTGGTGGACAATGAGGCTGAAGCTCATCGTGGTGAAGCACCAAGGAGATCAGCACCAGGCTGGGTCGTGCTCTGCCTCTGGAATAAGCTGTCTGGAAACTGGGGGTGCCCATGAGGCAGGAATTCACAGAGTCATGGAATGGTCTGGGCTGGAAGGGACCTTCAAGCCCATCCAGTCCCAGCGGGCTGTGCTTGGATCGGTGTTGTTGTCTCACGTCTCTCCTGCTTTTCCATTGCTGGTCACGACGGAGGGTGTTTGGGGTGGGCAGGACCCCCCACATCCAGGACACAGAACAAAACAAACAGCAAGGATTAAGAGAGTTCTCAAGAAAGCAAGATCTCTGTGTCAAACACCAGATCAGATCATGGATTTAGTAAGGTTAGAAAAGACCTCCAAGACCAGCCCAACTTTCATTGTTGTAGCCAGGTGGGGTCGGGCTCTTTTCCCAGGAACCAGCAGTAGGACAAGAGGACATGGTCTGAAGCTGTGCCAGGGGAGGTTTAGGCTGGATATTAGGAAGAAATTCTTTCCATGAAGAGTGCTCAGCCATTGGAATGGGCTGCCCAGAGAGGGGGTGGATTCCCTGTCCCTGGAGGTGTTTAAGGACAGACTGGATGTGGCCTCAGTGCCATGGGCTGGGAACCACGGTGGGGGGGGTTGGATCAAGGCTTGGACTTGATGATCTTGGAGGTCTTTCCAGCCTGGCTGATTCTCTGATTCTGTGATTCTGTGATTGATGCCATTCAGTTTTCAGGCTACACCGCTCTGGTGTCGCTCTGGAGTGGCTTTGCTGGGACAACACTGCTCCAAAGCAGCCGCCGTTCAGCAGGCCCTGTGACTCCTGTTCCTACCTCAAGGTGACCTTCCCCACTCCTGCTTTGCCTCCTCATATTATTATTTTCCCCTCCCAGCCCAGCTGGGCTCAGCTCAGGAATCCTGGATCTCCCCACGGTGGCAAAGGGGCTGGAACTGGCAAAGTTCTGCTGGACTTTGGGGAGGGAACATTAAAAATCTGAGTGAGAAGGGGGGAGTTTTGCCGTTGCTGGAGGTATTTTTGTTACAGTTTAATTGGATTAGTGCTGTAGGTTTCCTGGCCAGCTGTTCACTTTGCAGACAGGCAGGAAAAAAAACTTGCAGCGTTCCTCTCCCGCTGCTTTCATCTTGTAATGAGCTTGTTAGCAATTAGTTGCCATTGGAACGGGCTGCCATGGTGTGGAGCAGCAACACAATGAGCTCTGTGCCCAAAAAAAGTTGATTTTCAGTGGGATTTGGGTGGGAAAGGGGTTGGAATATGAGTGGTTTCAAGACTGATGGGCAGGACTCATCAGTGCTGTGTTTGATGGTGTTTCCTTGTCCCTTTGGGATGGCTGGGCTGAGGTTGGGATTGTGATACCCAGGCAGAATTTGGGGATTTGTGGAGAGTCATTTGGGGACTGGTTCTTTTTTTATTTTAAACACTTCTAGCCTGGACATTTTCCCTTCACTCCTAATAGGCAGGTTGGGGAGTTCACTGAAGACTTTTAAGCCTCTCTAAAGGCTTTTTCCAACCCAGCCCTCCCCACACCTGCAAGGATCCATGGAATGGCACAGCATGTCCTGGGGAGAAAGGGGATGTGCAGGGATTTCAAGCATCTGCTGGAGCTGGCAGAGATGAGGATGCTTTCTGGGGGAACAGGAGGGTTTTTATACCATCCTTCTTGTCCTGGTTGTTGATTCTGAGCCCGGATTGGTCCCAGCCTCACCAGGCAGAAATAAATCCGGGATAAGTTTGAAGCCCCTGAATTGCAGAAGTGGCAAAAGGCTCAGCCAGGAGCCTGGAGTTTGTGCATCTGATTTTTGAAACCTGAAGGTGGCTTGCAGTGCATTTTCACTCATCCTTTTGAAGGCATCATGCAGGTGAAATTCCCCTGCTTTTCCTTGCAGGTGGGTGCTGATCCCACGAGACAATCCCAGAGCTGGGGGATCCTGGCCTGTTTTTGGGCCCCAGAACTGCCAAGGCCACCCCTGACCCACGTCCCCAAAGTGCCACATCCACAGGGCTTTTAAATCCTTCCAGGGGTTGGGGGACTGCACTCAAAGACTCCAAACAAATTAATCCTTGGGAAGGGGGGAAAAAAAAGGAAAAAATTCAAAATCAGTTGAAAAATTTGTCTTGTGGGAATGTCCCGAGGAAAGAATAAATCAAGGAATAAATGAAGCTTATTTTTGCAAGCTGCTGTAATTTTATCCTTAATGATCCTTCCACTCTGCAGATGGGGCCTGGGAGGGGACCCCAGAGGTCACCCAGATGCTACCCAGCTCTTTTTTTCCATCGTCCCTGTTTTCAGCCAGGAATTGCTGCTCCTTCCCCCTTCCTTCTGTGGTACCCAGGAGTTAATAAGCACCGAGTGAAGCTGGAGGTTTGTGTTGCAAACCAGAGCTCGCCTGTCCTGTGGGTGCTGCTGAAAACTCCGGGTCCTTCAGCCCAAAAAACTGTTTGTTAAGGAGAGGGAGATCAGTGACTTCTCTGTTTGCAGCCCCAGAGATGTTCTGGTGGAGGAATGGGTGTCCTTATCTGGAAAAAGCCCCTGTGATTTCTCTGATCAAAGCAAAGCCTGTTTTTTTTTTTTGTTGGCTGTGCCTCCTTTTGTACCAGAAAATCCCATCCCTGGAAAAGCTGCTCGGAGTTCTTCCAATTCAATGGGTTGTTTTATTTGCCCTTCTTCACCCATTCCCTTCCTGCAATCCCAGAGAATCCCAGAATGGTTTGGCTTGGAAGGGACCTTAAAAACCATCCTTAAAAACCAACCATTCCAGTTCTGGCCGTGTCTAATGTACAACTCCCCCCCCCCCCGAACCCCTCCTCCACCACCTGGATTCTCAGAAACTAAAAGGAAAAAAGAAGGAAAAAAAAAACCCCAGGCAATTTCCTTGCAAGGACAAGTGTCATTCCTATTTTTAACAGGTGATTTATAAATAGGGGCATTATTTTAGCCCTTTGCAGGGGGAAGGGGGCCAGGCACTGAGCTTTGCTGCAGCCCTTCCAGCTCCCAGCCCTGTTTAGGCTGTGCGGGCACGTTTCCTCTTGACCTATATATTTTTTTTTCTCTCTTTTTTGGGTGTGTTTGTGCTGTAATGGGACTGCTTTTTTGTGAGTTCCCAGAGTAATAGCTTTGGCAGGAAGGTTTTGAGGCCTTTGCTGATAGCTCAGCCTGGGCAGTTCTTTTCTGCCTTGGTGGGTTCGAGGAGGAGGAGGAGGAGGAGGAGGAGGAAGGGCTGGGGAGTCACTGCTGTTTAATGTGACACAACCAGGTCCAACTATTCCTTATGTTCCAAAGGAAAGAAATATTCCAGGGAGAAATACCTGAGAAAGGAGGAAAAGGCATATTTTAATGGGAGAGGAGAAACTGTGGTGGGGTCTGGCTTTGGTTTGTGAGGAGCTTCAGGTGGACAGCAGAGGATTTCATTTTCCCTGACAATCCCAGCTCTTGAAAGGGCTCCACATCCTGCCCTTTAATTAATTTGGCCACTAGTAAAGTAAAAATACTAATAAATAATAATCCTGTGGGCTTTATCAGTCCCAGTTGATGCCTAAAAACTACAGTGAGTTGTGGCTGCAAAACCACTGTGGTGGTTTTTCTCCTCTTTGAGCAAGAGCCGGATTTATCTCCCCACCTGGCCAGGTGTTGGTTCAGGAGGTCTCAGCTGCCCTTGGGAAAGGTGGAATGTTTTCTGCTGTGTTTCTCCACCCCCCCCCGCCCTGTTCAGTGAGTTCTTTCACTGCCAGGTGGGTGCTGAGGAGCCTTTAATGGGTGTAACACAAAATAAAAAGCCTGCTGAAAAGATTCGGAGCAAATTAATTTCCCCCCTCCGTCATTTCTGGCTCTTCTGGGAAGTCATTTGCACTTCGGGGTATTAATGGAGAGACCTGAGATGCTCTCAGGGCCTGGAACAGGAGTGAGTGATGGAGGGCTTGGCTTTTGGGCTTTGGGGTTTAAAGGTTTAAATCCCCTGGGGGTGAACGTGGAGGGGATTTTGCATTTGGGCAAAAAGCAAAGTTCAGCTGGGGGAGAAAATGAAGCAGAGAAAGAAGGTGGTGTAAGCACAGGCAGGGAGTTAATTGTGGACTGTTAAAGGTGGTGGTGGGACGTGGAAATGGGAAATTTGGGGCTCTCAAGGGTCTGGGTGTGGCAGGGGAGGGGTTGTCTGTGGGGTGGGGGGAACACAAAAGGGGCTGTGGCCAGACAGGATCACAGAGTCAGTAAGTTTGGAAAAGCCCTCTGGGATCATCCAGTCCAACCATTCCCCCAGCACTGCCAAAGCCATCCCTGACCCACCTTGTCCCCAAGTGCCACATCCCCAGGGCTTTTAAATCCCTCCAGGAATTAAAAAAGCCTTTGCTTTTCAGAGCGTCATTTCCAACTAATCGTGTTGAACAACATCAAAAAAAAACCCAACCCCATCATCTTCACATTTTATATTTAAGGCACTTTGTCCCAGCAGACAGGCTGTGCTGCCACACAGAGTGTTTGTGTGGGTTAGGATATACTTATTAATTTTCATTTTCTGCCGTATCATATAATCACGAGCACTCAGGAGAGAGGGGAAAGCGGGGACACAGTTAAGTGAGTCAATTAATCACGGGCTTCCTGGCCAGCCTCTCCAGCTGTGGTTTACCAACAAGGCTTTCTTCACCTTCCCACGTCAGGTAATGTGTGTGTTTAGAGGAAATTTGCAGGTGGAGGCTTTCAGAATAAGGTGGTTGGGCTGTGCTGATGGGATTTGTTAGGCTGGGTGCCAGTGGTGGTAGTGAAGTTCCACTGAAAGCTGCTCTGTGCTGTTTAAATCCATCCCTGAACAACATCAGCCGTTTTTTTGGTGATGGAGATCAACAGAGGCTTCACTGCCCTCCCAGAGCCAGCCTTGGGTTTGTCTCTGACCCCGAGGTGTTCCAGCAGAGGGGGGTTGGCAGCAGCTACACAAGGTTGGTCCTTCACCCAGCACCACCTCAGAGCTCATCAGAGTTTTCTTCCCATCTCAGGGCTAAAAAATCTCCTCTCACTGATCAATTTTTTGAGTGTGGAAGGTGCCTGTTGTGAACTCGAGCTCCTTGGGGATGGATGTTTGCAGCTGCAGCATCCAGAGCCAGTGTTTGCCTTGCAGGAACCCCTCCCAGGTTTGGTTATCCTCAGCATTCAGGTTCGCTTCTTGGCTTTTTTTTTTGTTTAGTCTTTTTGCAGTGTGGAAACTTTCCCTGGCAAACGTCAGTGGGGCATTTTGGGGTCTCTGAGCGATTTGGGATTGGCCAAGTGGTGCATTGAGCGGTTTGGGGTTAACCCAGAAGTGTTTTCTCCTTGAAGGGTGGGAAACCCTCGTGTGCTTCCCCAGCCCTGATCCCAGCCTAGGGGAGATGCTGTGCATGGACAGCCAGAAGTTAAAATAACCACCTTTTTTGTGTTTTTTTTATAAAGAGCTGCTGTTTTTATGAACAATTCCAGGTTTTTATCCCAAAGTTCTATTTTGAGCAGTGTTGGAGGTGTCTCTGGTGATCTTCCACCGTGTTCCTGTGCCACGGGACGTGTCTCCTCTCCCTCCACAGCTTTAATTTGAGCTGATCTTGAATGCAAGGGCTTGATGTCTTACACTTGTTGAACACTGAAACTTCAGGGATGATTTTGCACCCTTTGGGAAGCTGCAATTTGCTTCTTCCCTGCTAAAATACCCAACCTGAAACCCTCCCCCTGAGTGCCAAGTTCTGTGCCCTCCCCTCCTTCCTCACACTGCAGCTCTGGGCACTTTGAGCCTGATGGTTTTGGGGTGATTATGTCTTTTCAAATTCCATGAGGAACAAGAGAAGAGAGCCAGGGAAATCCCAGCCCTGCCCCCCAAAAAACACCCTCACTGTGCCAAAACATTTTGTTTGCACTCTCCAAGCTGAAGAGAAGGAGCTTCCCTTCACTGCCAGGTTTGTAGCTGGGGGTGAGACCAAGCAGGTTAAATCCCCAGAATCCCCATGGATTGCATGGACCAGGGGGAAAATTGGGAATATTGAGCCCTTTGCCCATGGAGCATGTAGAGGGCTTTGTGCTGGAACCCATTGAAAAACCTGGAGAGCTCCAGTAAGTGTTGCCAGCTCTGAGGATGTTTTAATTAAAGATGCTGCCCTTCGAAACAAATGATGTGCAAATCTTCATTTTCTCCCTCATTTTTCTAAAAAAGGAACACCCACTTTCCTGGCAAATGCAGGCCCTGATGCCCCCCAAAGGCAACACAAGTGCTTGGGCTCTCAACCAAACTTTCCTGTGCTTTTTAATTAATGATCCTTGATAACTGTGTGTCTGTTTGAAATGTAGACAGCAGCAAGTTTTGGGAAGGAGGGTGATACTGGATTGTTTTTTTTCCTCCCTGTTCTGCAGCTCACTTTGATTTTTCCCCCCATTTTTCAGGGGAAAAAAAAGAGGTTTGTGGCAGAAAGTGAGGCTGTGTTTCAAAGCATGGGAGACTTGTCAGAAGCAGAGATGTTATTCCAGTGAAAAAGCAGGAATTGGAGCTGTTTGGGCAGAGGTGTTGCTGGGGCTTGGGGGTGAGTTATAGGACGTTTTGCTGCAGAAATTACCATAACACTCCACACTAAGGAGTTGCTGTCCTGGGTGGCACAGGGGCAGCCCTGGCTCCCTCCAAAACCACCTCCAGCATGTCAAGCCAGCACAGGGAAAATCATCTGCCTGCTTGGAATAAGGGAAGGGCTGTGAAACAAACTCGCCTCGCCAGGGACTAAGAGGAGTTCTGTGGTGGCACCAGGGTGATAAATACGAGGCTTTCTGGAGCTGCAGGAAAACCTTTCCTCTCTAGGCCTGAAAAGGTGTCTGTGGGTGAAATAAAAAAACCCAACCCAGCCCAAAAAAACGAGTAGTGGTGGAGCTTCGTGGACGTTGGCGGAAGGTTGGACTTGATGACCTTGGAGGGCTTTTCCAACCTTAATGATCCTGTAATTCTGTGATTTCCCTGCCTCGTGACGGCTCTTGGTGCCTTCTTGGGTGGGAGCAGAGGTGGCCAACAAATCCCAAGGTATTAATGCCAGAAAGGCAAATCCTTTGCCAACCCTGGGGGCATCCCATCGCTGCTGCACTAATTCCAGGGGTGAAGGACATCCATAATATCGAGCTGATGGGGCATTCAGGCTCCTTCTCTAACTGAATTCCACCCTTCCCGCTCCCAGGGGACAATCAGCCCCGTGCAGCTCTGCCAGGCTCCCTCACCTCCTCATTACGGGCGAGGTGTTGTTGGCTGCCTTCAATTAGGAGTTGATTAATGAGAACGCTAGGGACCTTCTCCTGGAGGAGCGAAAACGCTTCCCCCGGCCTGGAGCCCAGAAATAGAAGTGCTGCCTCATCAGATGATTTGTTTGTTTGCCCACAAAACCCGTCAGAGTGTGTTATTTACCGCGAGCTGCACCAGGATTCCCAGCTCAGCTCGGGAGGAGAAGAGAAGTGAGTGGGTCTGCAGGCTTTTAGTGGGCTCTGCTGTTGGGGAAGGTGCAGTTTGGCCATAAATGTCTCTGGCAGGAGAGCTGTGCTCTGAATAAAATGCAAAATGCCCAAGGCAGACCCTGGAATGAGAGGGACCACAGCTTCTCTGGGCACCCTGTGCCTCACCACCCTCACAGGGAGGAATTTCTTCCTTACACAAGTTTTTATTGAGAGTTCTTGCTTTCATGGAATGAAAAAAACCACCCACTCCTTTCTTCTTGAGTCGCCACCTCTTTGTATTTTGTCCAGACAATTAAGAAGAAGTGTGGAATTGAGGAAAAACTTATTTTGGACCCTTTGCAACGATGTCTTTGCTGTGGAGCTGGAGATGATGTTCTGTGGGGGAAGACCAGGACTTCTGGGTGGGAGAAATGGTTTTCCTTCTGCTTTCATGTTGCTGCTGTGCATTTTCCAGGCAGGATTGCTCTCCCCAGGCTTGCACAGGGTTGGAGGTGGAGTGTGGTCCACCTGCTCATCGTGGGGCTTTCCATCATCCCAGAGACAATCCCTGGCTCTGACAGGGGTAGCATTTCCATTCCACAGGCTGAGCTAGGCCAGTAATAAGCCAAACCAACATCAAGCAGGGCCGTGCCTGCTCGGGGTGAGCTCCCACCTCCAGCCCAGCAGCCGGTTTGTTCCCCAATTTGCCGCCCGTGCCCTTGGTTTGGGGTGACTGAGAGCGAACGTCTCACACCGTCCTCTCCTTGTAATGCATCTCCCTCCAGCTCTGGTCACAGGCTCTCCTGCCACAAACAGGTAATGAGAAGCCTCTTGCTCCCCACTAACCAGCCCTCTGCCCGCAGTTAGTCTGGGTGAGCTCGTTTTGAGTTGGGTTTAATTGGGATCGTGTTTGGCCGGATTTCCCTTTGGGCTCCATCCATACAGTGATTGAGGAGGGCTGTGTGGAAACCCTCACACTGAAACCGTGGGCTTGATTAAACATCCTCTCTGCCTTTACAGCCCTAGCTGCTTGGCCAGCTTGTTTTGCTGCTGGAAAAGCCGACAGAACTTCCCTGTGCCCCAGCAGTGGTTTCCCTGCCCAGCTCCCAGGCAGAGCGGAGCAGCTCTGGGAATTCCAGAGTGGGATGTTTCTCCTTCCTTGCCCCTGTGGATTCCCAGCTCTTGGCTCAGTAGCTACATTTCCTTGTTTTTAAACTGGAGGTGGAATGCAGGGATGGCAGCACTGGCCTGGACAGAGGAGGAGAGCAGGGCCACATGCCCGGAGCTGGGCTCCAGCATCCACGGCTATTTCGCAGGGACTGTTGACATCTCAAGCTAATAATAATAAGCTTCATTTTTTTTTTAACCAACCATATTCTCTCCCCATCCACAGGCCAATTTCATGCTTTATTATGATCTCGATGTTTTAGTTTCTGCCACAAGTGGGAAATTATGTTCAGATTCAGAGAAGCTCATTAGAGCACATTAAAGCTCTTTGTGAGACGCTTCCCCGGAATTAGAGGCTTTAACCTTGTTTAGTGAAAATTCGAAGCCAAGTGTGGCCATGGCAACCCTGGAAGGGATGGTTCACGCCGAGGTTAATGCACTTTATCCACCCACTTTAAATTCCCGGTGCTTTTTCAGGGGCTTAGGCCCCTGGGCCATGCAGGCAGGTCTGTGCCGGGGCTCGGGGGAGCTGCTTCTCAAAGCCACCGTGGGCCAGGGGGGGTTAGTTTAGGGCACATTTTGGGAGGTTTTGGCAAGGCATAAAAAGTGGGGTTTTCTTCCAGAAAATCTGGGCTCTTAATCCTGGGGCAGGATTAAAATTGGTTGGGTGAAGCTCAGCCGAGTCCATCCTGCCATCTCTTTAAAAGCCTCACTCCCCCCGTGCCAGGGGTCTTATGATCTCTGTCACTTCTAATTTTCCAGTTATTTCCAGCTCAGGCTTGGTTTTTGGAGGGTCCACCAATCCCAGTCTTGAGCCAGGAACCATTTTCCTTTCAAAGCCCTGCCCCAGGACCTTGCTGGAGTGAGTGCAGCCACGAGCCCTGTGACCTTACGAGCTGCCTTTTGGTCCCATCCAAGTTTTTCCACCTGCTGTCCTTTTCCTTCCAGGGAGGATAGGGATGGATTTGTTCTCTACAAAGCTTTCTTGGCTGTTGTGAGGTGATACCTCCCCAGTTTTTGGAGTAGGATGGGATGCAGAGGGATAAGGAGCAGCCCGACCTCAGGGAGCATCACCACAAACACACCAGATGTGTGGGAACAGATCTGGTCGGTGCTCTGGAGGGGGTTTATTTTTAGCAGGCATTGAGAAGGGATTTGGGATTACAGCTTTGTTCTGCAGTGTCCAGGCAATAGCAGATGGGAAGGGGTGGGCTGAGCTCCACCCAGTCATCTTTACCCCCAGCAGCCAAACAGATTTTAGGCCCTAATAGAGAAGAAAAACTCCAAGTTTTTCTTTTGAAAGGGAGTGGAGAATTTCCTGTTGCACCTTTGTTGGCTCCTTTCTGACACCCTGTTTGAGAGCCATTTTTCAGGATCAGGGTTACCAAGGCAGGGAGAGCAACTGTTCACAGGACATGATGCTCCCCACGGGTCCCTTCTGCTCTTCCAATCCCAATATCCAACCTGGAGACCTTCTAACATGACCAAACCCTTTTTCACAGAATCCCAGAGTGGTTTGGGTTGGAAGGGACCTTGAAGATCATCCAGTGCCACCCCCTGCCATGGGCAGGGACACCTTCCACCAGCCCAGGTTGCTCCAAGCCCCGTCCAACCTGGCCTTGGACACTTCCAGGGATCCAGGGGCACCCACAGCTTCTCTGGGCACCCTGTGCCAGGGCCTGCCCACCCTCCCAGGGAAGACTTTTTTCCCCATATCCCAGACTTGTGGCTCCCAGAAGAGCAGCAGTGTGGGACAGGACCCGGAGCAGCCCCACCAGGAGCTGGATGGGAACAGCCCAGGAGTTGTGCTATTTTCAGGTATTGCTCCATATATCTTTTTTATCAGCTCTGGCAGCAGCAATAATATAATAGAGCTCTAATATGTGGGTTGCTGGGTACGAGCGAGGCTTTTCTGCATCACAGAGCACGATTACACCCCAGCCCTGGCATTTCCTCACACAGAGGAGAAATGAATCCCCTGGGCTCTGAAGCAAAAGCAACCTGACCGGTTTTTCCACGCCTTGGTGTTGCTGCTGAGGTACTTTCACGGTCCTGACTGGCAAAAATCACTGCCAGAGGGAAGTTTGCATTCAAAAGATGCTCTGGGCAGGGCTGGGCAGCTGAGGATGTTGTGGTTGGAATTAAGTCAAATTTGGAAGGAATTTGGCTGTTTATCTTTTTTTCCTCCAAATAAAATCTGCAGGGTCTGATAAAAGCCGAAGCGACGCTCCGGGGGTGCCGTGGCGAGTGGAGAGGGAACATCTGAGTCCCAGATTTCCCTTGGATTTAGCCAAGAGACTTAGACCCCTGTGGGTGGAAATCAGCCTGTCCTGAGGTGCAGGGGAAGGGAAGGGGTGCTGGGTGTCCTTGCAGCATCTGTTGTACCTGGCATGTCTCTGATGGGGAGCATTGAGTGAGATGAATTGTGTCGTTGCTGTCTAACCCTCGTCGCTCTCTGAGATGTATAAAGCCCCTAAAAACCTTCTCTAGGCGAGGCTTTGTGTGTTTTTTCTTGCTCCTAGTCCTTATTTCTGGATAAAAGAGTTGTTACATATGACTACCGTACATAGAGGACACCAGTGGGCACAGAGGACCTCCAGGCTGCCCACAGAGCTGAGCTGGTTGTGGTCCTTGCTCGTGACAAAGGGAACAGTTTGATCCACTCTGTGTGCCTGAGGATTGTTAAAAGACTTTATTAAACCTGAAGGGCCTTAAACATCAATCTGCTTTCCTTGGAACGATGTGGAATGAGGTAGCCCAGGTGGCTGTTAATGCCAATGAGCTAATGGGATCATGCGAGCCCATAAACGTCCTGAGATGACGGGAAATGTAACAGGGCCATAAAAGAGAGCAGCAGAGTGAAGGTGTCCCTGCCCAGGGAGGTGACAGTGGCACCTTTGGCAGGGAGCTCTGCCTGGCACAGGGAGCTGGAGGTATTAAAAATGGAATCTTAAATACAACTTTGCTCCAGCAAACCTGCTCAGCACAGCGCCCCCCCGCCCCCCCGCCGCCCCCCCGCCCCCC
>JAWWES010000360.1:1859-12687 GCA_035583135.1 Lophotriccus pileatus | reverse complement strand
GCCCAGAGAAGCTGTGGCTGCCCCTGGATCCCTGGAAGTGTCCAAGGCCAGGTTGGAGCAACCTGGGACAGTGGAAGATGCCCCTGCCCATGGCAGGGGGTGAAATAGGATGATCTTTAATGTCTCTTCCAACCCAAACCATCCTGGGATTCTGTGAAACACCTGCAGGGGAAGGACAAAAGGAGATGGAACCAGGGCCTCCTCAGTGATGCCCAGAGACAGAGGCAAGAGGCACAAAGTGAAATCCAGAAAAGTCAGTTTGAACAGAGGAAAGCTCTTTTTTATGATGTGAGGGTTGAACATTGGAACAGGTTGTAGAATCTCCATCCCTGGAGATATTCAGTAGCTGACTGGACACAACCCTGAACATCATTGTCCAGCTGGATTGGACTGGACAATCTCCAGCCTCAGGACTTCCAAATACTGCTCTGAAGGCTCCAGAGCAGGAGTCTGTGCTGCCTGTTTGGCTGACAGAGGAGAACACTGGGAAAACATCTTCCTGCAAGGACCAGGCTCCTCCTGCAGCACCTTTCTGAAGAGCATCCCTCAGGCCAAGGAAAGCAAAGAATGAACCAGGCAAAAAAAAAAGGCAGAGGAAATTAATGCACCTCATACCTCACCCTGAAGGTGAGAATTCAAGTCCTGGACAGAAGCCAAAGAGGGGGAAATTCCAAAATGAGAGGGAGGGGGAGGCCCTTGCCAGAGGCTCAGGACAAAGGGGAGTGGGATTGTAGGTACATTGAGAGCAGCATCTCACACGGATAACCAGGAGCCAGCATGTGCCAGCATGAAGAAAAACCCAAATGTTTGCTCTTCTCCATTGCTTGGTCCAATCTGGAAGGTTTAAGGCATGAAGAGAAGTTAAATTTTGAGAGTAAAACACATAAATAAGTGTCCAGTATGAGGGTGACTGACTGGGCAGAACAGAAGTTGGGTTTCTCAGTCATTTCTGATGGTGGAGATGATGGAGGAGTCCCCAGAATCCAATCCTGAGCCAGGAGGTTGGAATGTTTGGGCAGCCAGTCATTCCTGACCCCTCGAAGTGTTGCCTGTGAAAGTTTTAACTTTGCCTTTTGAATGGCATTTGGGGAAAAAAAAAGTAGAAATTCTTTCTTTTGAGATCCCACCACGGGGTTTGGAAGCCACAGGTTGACAATCCCAGCTTTGGAAAGGTTAAAAGAGCCTCCTTGAGTTTGACCCAAAGCTCTTGGACCTCAGTTGGGGAAGTCACCGACTCACTGTGGGATTTGGGGCAGCCTCTGGAAGTTCTGGAGCTTTTTATCATCCCTGTTCTCCCTCTTCTCCCCCATGTTTGTTGTTCCTCCTTCCCACCCCGGGTGTTTTCCAGGCAGCAGAGCAGGATTTGCTCCACTGGGAGCCAGAGCCAAGCTTTTCCAAGCAGGAAGAGTCAGAAACTCACTTTTATTCCTGTCAGCTTCCAAACTTGGACGGAACCAACCCCGAGGAACCTTCCTGGGAAGGAAATGAAGGATGTGCTGTTTTCTGGCTCGACTTTTTAGGGTGGGCACCTCCTCTGGGTGCCCCGTTGCTCTTTCTGCTTGTTAATCCCCCAATCAGGGCTTATTTTCCCCTCCCACCTCTCTCTCAGCTACTAAAACTCTGCTTTTGGGTGGGATTTCTGTGCCTGACACCAAAGATTTGGGCTCCAGCAGAGCAAGGGCCTCCTCCACCTCTTCTGGGACCATTAAATGTGCTGTAAGAGAACAATACATGCCAACAGCACCACATGTATTTATTACTCAACCTCTTACAATAAGTTTCCACGGACATTTTCTATCTTTTGATTTTTTTTTTTATCCACCTCCCCTCCACCCCAGGCAAGGCCTGCTGGCAACCAAAGTGAAGACTTTTTAAAATCAAATTAAATCCTCTTCTATTTCAGTTAATAACTCCCATTTTTTTATTTATATACATTTTTTTTCAATTTTGAATTTCACTTGTATTTTTACCCACCTGTGTTTTGCTGGGCACGTGAAACACCAGCTCGTTCACTTAAAAAAAAAAAAAGGAAGTTCCAAATCTCTCTTTCAATTATTTTTGAGGCTTGAAAATCGTTTGTGGCAAGGGTTTAAAAAAGCTTTGGAATAATCAGAGAAGCCCAGGATGGGTTGGGTTGGAAGGGGGCTTAAAAATCATCCAGTTCCAAACCCTTTCCATGGGCAGGGACATCTTCCACTATCCCTGGTTGATCCAAGCTGGCCTTGGACACTTCCAGGGATGGGGCAGCCTCTGGGAAACCTTTCAATGATTACAGTTAAAATCCTTTGTATGTGTTTTCCTGCTAAAATTTATTAATATGGCATCTAAGAAAGGTTCAGGTAAAGATTATAACTTGAGAAAAGAAGGATTTTAAATGACATGAGAGAGATTTGCCAGCTCTCACTTTAACATCTTCAAAAACAACTCTGCTGCCTAAAAATAAAATAGCAAATAAATTCAATAAAAATGTTAGAAATCAGTCAAATTAAAAATTAAAAAAAATAAATAAAATAAAAATAAATAAAATAAATAAAAATAAATGAAATAAATTAAATTAAAAATAAAATAAAATAAATTAAATTTTAATTAAAGTAATTTAAAAATAAATTACAATTAATCAGAATAGATTAATGAGATCTGACACTGCTCCCAGACCCATCACCTCACTGCTGATCTCCTCCTGCAGCCTCTCCGATGGCCATTAATGTGATGATGTATCTGGAAGAAACCTGCCAGCACTTGTCTCCCAGAAGATTGGGATAGACTGGAAGGGGTTTGGGACACTGCCAGGGAATTGGGGTTGTGGGTTTTTTGTGTTTATTTGGACAGAAGAGCTGCATTTTACGGCGGTATAAAAACAGATGGATTAAAAAAAAGGGGGAAGAAAAATGGAGTGAGAATAAACAGTCACCTCTTCACAGAAATAAAAGCAATTTCCCCCTTCCCTCAGTGATTAATCAGATCCATGTCTTGGGATTTGACAGGTCCCAGGGGATGGGTGGGTGATAATGGAAGGAGAGACATGGAGAGGGTGCGAAAGGCCAGGTTGGAAAGGGTTTGGAGCAACCTGGGATAGTGGAAGGTGTCCCTGCCCATGGATGACCTTTAAGGTCCCTTCCCAACCCAAACCAGCCCGGTATTCTCTAAAAATCATAATCAAGTCACTAATCAGTGTAATTAAATAAAGAAAAAGCAAAATGCTTGTTGATCACGAGACACTTCGCCACACCAGCCCCTAAACCCCCCCCCTTTCTTTGCACATTATAAATATCCATTTAATTAGTAGCAATGCCTATTATAAGTTATTATATAAGGTACATACAAGGTGTGTAGAATTTATAGCAGCACCTGTGGCACATTTCTCCACTCTGTGGGATTTTCAGGCCTGTTTTAAGCAAGCAAAGAAAGGAAAAGTGGCAGCCTCGTTATAGGATTCAGCATTTGAATTTACATCTCTATGTATATGTAATTATCTATATTATAATGTATATATTACATATATATTATGTATTAGAATATATATTATATATTTATATTATATATATATATTTACACACACATATATATTAGATTTATATATATATAAATTTAATTCAGTGCATCCCTTCTGGCTCAACTTCCAGCTTTGGTTGCTGCTGGTTTCCCACTGGTCCAGTGCCTGATCCATGATCCACACAGGAATATTTCAGAGCTCCTGCAGTTCCTCAGGTGTTATCCAAGGGCTCTTCACTTGGAGGTCTCCAAGTGACATCTGGACACCCTCTGAAGAGGAAGATGAAGCTCTCTTCAGACTCCATTAACTCATGGGCAGGAGCTGTCCCTGCCCATGGAAGAGGAGCTGGAATTAGATGACTTTTAAGGTCCTTTCTAATCCAAACCATTCTGGGGTTCTGAGTAGGTCTCCCTTCACTCCTTTTGTGTTCATCAGAGATGATCCAGAGGGTGAATCCATCTCACCTGTCTCTAACGTGTAGGAATGAATAATATTCCATGGATAATCGCTTCTTTTACTGTGATAGGGAGGAATTATAAATATATATATAAATAAATGAGGCATGATGTATTTCTTATTACAGTAATTGCTAGAGTTTTTTGGGGAAAAAAATTACTTTTTAGGGTCAGAAGCTCTTTCTGAGGGAGTTTTTACATGAGCAGGTAGGACAAGGGGGATGGTTTTGAACTGAAAGAAGAGAGATTTGGGGTAGATTTCAGAAAGAAATGCTTCACTGGGAGGGTGGGGAGACCCTGGCACAGGTTGCCCAGAGAAGCTGTGGCTGTCCCATCCCTGGAAGTGTCCAAGGCCAGGTTGGACAGGGCTTGGAGCATCCTGGGCTGGTGGAAGGTGTCCCTGCCCATGGCAGGGGGTGGAATGAAGATGATCTTTAAGGCCCCTTCCAACCCAAACCATCCTGGGATTCTTCCAAACCTAACAAGGATATTTTCTCCTCCCTCTCAGCTGTGACAGGGGAGGTGGGGAAATAAGAAAAGCCAACACATGCCCTGGTGAGTTCAGAGTGTCTGACAAAGGATTGGGGCTGGGTTGGGTTGTGTTGCTGGGGTTTCTGTATCATTTATGGGCTGCAGGCTCAAGGGGGCCATAACTGATGTGCAGAAAGGCAAGAGGAGGCAAACGCAGGCCAAGAGTGAGCAGTGGAGGGAATACAAACCAGCCAGAGCTTAGAGACAGGGAGAGGTTCCCTCTGACATCCAGGAGGGGAAAATCCGCCGGGATACCGAGGCCCCACTTAATTGGCTTTCGAGGGAATTAATAACACAGCCCTGCCCGCAATAATCTCCAGGCCTGAGGTTTATTCCAGGGGTTTGTTCCTTTAAAAGTCCAAAAAAAAAAAAAAAGAGGAATATTATGTGGTGTTTGTACTAAAGGAAGGAGTGGGTGGAGTTGTCTCTATAGGATGTGGGATCATTAACAGCAGTTATCAGATGGCTCATGGAACATTATGATTTCATTGTCTGGGGTGACCAACAGACTTGTCTCCAAGGCCAAACATGCAGAACCACTTAGAGACTGAGGGGTTTTCTCCAGAACTCGCGGAAATATTTCCATAAAAATTCAGCAGCACCTTCTTTCTGGGTCTTCTCCTTCCTGCAGAGATCCACGGGGCAGGAACCGGGTGTCCACTGGGAATATTTCACCAAACCCAAGTGCAGGAACGCCCTGCCAAGGATAAAAACTCCCCCTCGGGTGGTTCACTGGGAATGAACCCCTTGGAACTGTTTCAGCTCACAAAATTCAGGTTGGGAACAAGGAAAAATAAATTCCCCTGGGACAGCTATTGAGCAGAAGCTGCCCAGGGAAGTTGTGGGGGGTCTCCATCCTTACAGATGATCCAAACTCAGCTCTTTGGGGTGACCTTCTGGAGCTGATGCTGCTTCGAAGAGTTAGGTTGGAGCAGGTGATCTCCAGGGGTCAAAACAAGGAATATTTCACTTTTTTAAATATAAAGGTTTGATTTTTGGTGATGGGATGTTTTCTTTGGGTTTTTTTTTTTTTTTGTTGTTTTGTTGTTTTTTCTTTCCTAGATGGATTTTTTTTCGAGAGAAAACGATTCTTTTAAGAGAAACTTGATTTTGTTGTTACAACAACATTTTTGTGGCAATATTGTATTATTTGGGATAATACATGTGGAGATCCATTCTGCAACAGGAGCTGAGCAGCAGAGAAACAACTGGGTACAATTTCAAAGCAACATCTGTTGGATTTCAGCCAAAATCCCCTTTGGAAATGTGTCCCTGCCAGGTTTGAGCCCACCCAGCAGGAATGAGGCTTTGGAAGGGGTCACGGAGACCAAAGTGCCACTTAAATGAGAGAGAACTGTCAAATAAATCACATAATGGTTTGGATTGAAGGGACATGAAAGATCATCTCATTCCACCCCCTGCCATGGGCAGGGACACCTTCCCTTAGCCCAGCTTGCTCCAGCCTGGCCATGAACACTTCCAGGGATGACAAGAGGGCTCTTCCCAGCCAATTAGTCCCATTTAAATTAATTAAAATTTGCTCAGAGTATGGCAGTGCTGGTCCCAGAAAGCAGCAGGTTGAACAGTGGCCTGATTCCCAAAAACCCTTTCAGGGAGCAGCTGTGTCCTGATGTGGTTGGTATTGCTGGGGGTCCAAGGAGGTCTGGAAGTGCTGGTGGGTTCAACTCCTTGTCCCTCTGCCAGCTTTCCTGGGATGCTGGGGCTGGAATAAGAGGGCAGGGAAGACCATCTCCTTCTCCTCCTCGTGCCACGAGCCTGATTCCACCTAGGAATTCTTGCCAGGAGAGGAGCAGGAACAGCAGGGTCATGCCGTGCCTGGTTAACCTCAGGCACAGGCTGCACATCTGCAGGGAGGCTGAGGTGCCAAACAGAGCAGTTTGTCCCTGCTGGGGGGACACTCCAACCTTCTCCCCTGCTCCCCACATCGTGGGTTCTCCTCATTTGTGCCCCCAAGGCACAGTGACCCCGGGGGGGTTCAATGAACAGGCTCTTTGGAGCTCTGTGGACAACAGCCAGGATAATCCCTGCTCTCCACAGGGAGGGGGAAAGGAGACCCAGAACAGAACCACAGAGCAACAGCAGGGCCACAATGTTTGCATTCTGGTCTCAGCCCGGGGTTTGAGGGAAGCTCTGCACCTCTGGGAAGGGAGTCACCGAGGGCAAAGCCACATTTTTTGGGCTTGGCAGGGCCTGTAGTCCCAGAGGGAGCACCAGGAGGATCTGCCCCAGGCTGGGCAGGTCAGGAGGGTGGGACAATGTGCTCCAAGGGCCCTTGGGCAGAGAGACCCAAGGAAACCACAGTGAGGGGCATCAATCACAACCACAGCAGGGGCTTCTCCAAGCTCCCAGTGACAGCCCTGACGTGCAGCTCTGGCCCTGCTCTCCTGGAATCCAAAACCCCTTTAGGAATTATAAAAGAAAAAAATCCTTCTCCTTCTCCTTCTCCTTCTCCTTCTCCTTCTCCTTCTCCTTCTCCTTCTCCTTCTCCTTCTCCTTCTCCTTCTCCGTCTCCTTCTCCTTCTCCTTCTCCTTCTCCTTCTCCTTCTCCTTCTCCTTTCTCCTTTCCTTCTCCTCTTTCTCTTTTTCTTCTCCTTCTCCTCCTTTTTTTCTCTTTCTTTTCCTTGTCTTTTTTTTTCACCTTTTCCTTTCTCTTTCTCTTTTTCTTTACCTTTTTCCTCCTCCTTTTCTTCCCCTTTTTCTTTCCCATTTCCCTGTCCCTCTCCCTTTCTCTTTTCCTTTTCCCTCTCCTTTTCAGTTTTCCTTTCCCTTTTTCTTTTTTCTTTTTCCTTTTTTGTTTTTCTTTTTTACTTTTTTCATTTTTCTCTTTCCTCTTTCTTTTTCCTTTTTCTTTTTCCTTTTCCTTCTTCTTTCTTTTCTGCCTCTCTAAAGTTAAGATTTCTTCCACCTGTTCCAACACATGACACTCCCTTGTGCAAAAAAAAAAGCAGGAGGATCATCTTCAACACCCACTTTTTCCCCCCCCCTTTCAGTGTGTTCTCAGGCAAACCCTTAAGGACCAGAATTCCTAAAAGGAGGCATCTCTTAATTAGAAAGGTATTAAAATGGTTAAAAAGTGTTACTTTCTGCACAAAACCATGAAACACAAAGGGCTGTCTGCCTCAAAATTTACCAAATCGGGATCTTCATCCTTGCCTGGCCTCACACAGCGGTTTGATGAGACTCAAGAGCTTGAGCACAGCAGAAAAGCCAGGCTTTGGTTTTCCCTCTCTTTAAAACAGGGATTAACATTTTCCCCACGTTTCTTAAACCATCCCAGAGATATTAAATGACTGAGAGGAGGGATAATATATAAAAACACTCGTATCACCTATACATTGGGAGGACAACTCCGAAGCTTTTTCCTCCCCCAGCACAGTTCCCTGAGGGCTCTCAGAGCCAGCACTGCCAAACAACCCCCTAAACCAGAGCCAGGAGGGAGTCTGGGGGTTAACCAGCAGGGACTTCTCCCACGGGTGTGCAACACCTTGGGCTTCACACTCTTGTTGTGACAGATGCTGAGCTCCCCAGGCGGGGCTGGGAGGAATGACATCACCCTCCCCACCCCAGCCGCGGATAACGCTTAGGAAACAAACCCGCTGCCAGCCCCCCTTCCTTGGGGTTTCTGTTATCTTGGAGTCTCCCTTTCCCGGCTGGAGAGCGACAGGAAGCCTTCAGTAAGTGGGTAATAATAGTTTCCTGTTAATAGGAAATAGCAGGCTCGTGGAAGTGGCCATATGGCTGAGGACTGAGGAAAAACAAGGACCCCACAGCTCTCTGAGCGTGTGTGGGAATCCCGCAGACCTTTGAAGCCCATCCAAAGCACACAGCCCCTTTAATTCTCCTGTAATTGCCAGTGTCAATAGTCAGCAGGGATCGTTTTGTCATATATTGTTTTTAGTCTGGGAGCAGGAGTGTCTGACAGGGGGAAAAGTGGCAGGGAGAGAGAGGAGAGAGGGAGCAGAGCACTCTGAGCTGGGGGATAATCCCTCTGTGTGCCCAGAGACAGAGAAAACAGGAACCTGATGGAAACAAAGAGGAGAAGGGGGAAAGAGAAGGGCACAGAGGGCTCATTTTGAGCCTCCTTGGCTGGGGGATTGCCAAGCCAGTGGTGGTGGAGCCAGAGGGGAAGGATCTCTTGGCACACAGAGGAGACAGTGTCTCTTTTCGAACGGCTCCTCTTTGCGGCTCTGAAGGTCCTGCTGAGTTTCCACCACGGCTGGTTCCAAAATTCCTCTTTCCTCTTAGCCTGTTGCTGCTCACATGCTAATTCTGGCCAGGGAAGGGCAGGAGGACTCCAAGCAGCCTTGGACTGAGATTATCAAAGTGGTTCTGAAACTCTCAGGGTTTTATAACAGGAGACTGACATTCTGCTCTCCCAGGAGTTAAACACCCATTCCCACCCGGAGAAAATATTCCACCTCTGAGCTGCCCCATGGATGTGGGGCCTTCCCTGCCTTTCCAAGAGGGACTTTGCCTTCCCTGCACCAAATACTGAAAGGAAAGGAGCTGAAACATCCTTGAAGGGAGCAGGGAGTCAGTGGGCTTGGAGCAGGAATTCACGGGAGGTTTCTGTCACTCAGGTTGGGAAAACGCTCAGCTTTTCTTGTTGAAAATACTGAGGTTTGCCTCGTTCATTTTAAACTTATCTGTTAATCTCAAGGAGAAGAAGAGTCATCTTTTGTGTCAAAAGAGAAAAAAAGAAGCTGAGATTACAGCTGTGAGTTTTAGGGGGACACGGGAAATGTGGAATGGCTTAGGTTGGAGGGGATCTGAAAGTTCATCTCATTCCAACCCCCTGCCATGGGCAGGGACACCTTCCACTGTCCCAGGTTGCTCCAACCTGGCCTGGGACACTCCCAGGGATCCAGGGGCAGCCACAGCTTCTCTGGGAAACCTGTGCCAGGGCCTGCCCACCCTCCCAGCCAGGAATTCCTTTCCCAATATCCCATCTCTCCCTGCCCTCTGGCAGTTTGAAGCCATTCCCCCTTGTCCCATCACTCCAGTCCCTCTCCATCTTTCCTGTAGCCCCTTCAGGTCCTGGAAGGCCACAATTGGGTCTCCCCAGGTCCTAAAGGGATCATGATTAGGTCTCTTCTCCAGGCTGGACAATCCCAGCTCTTCCAACCTTTCCTGCCAGCAGAGCTGCTCCATCCTCTGCTCACCTTGGAGCCTTCCCTGGACTCTCTCCAGCAGCTCCACGTCCTTCTGTGCTGGATCCCCAGGGCTGGGGCAGCTCAGAAGGGACACCACCCTGCAAATGTTCCAGGGGATCCCCCTGGGGATCTTCCTCCATGGAAACTTTCCCAATAACGGGATTTGAACAGCCTCCAAATGGAAGTAATTATGTGATTTTTAAGGTCCCTTCCAACCCAAGCCATTCTGTGATTCTACAATAGGAGCAATCCAAGGTGTGCTTTGATGAATTAAACCTTTATGAGTTCAAGATCTCTTCCTTTAAACTGTTTTTTTCCAGTTCCCAACAGGCCTCGAAGGGAGCCGGGTTATTTAATCCCCACTTTGAGCCTTCTGTCATTTTTTTAACCACACAACATAAAAAACTCTTAATATTTAAGAACTGCAGCTCAGCATATCTGGCTCAGGGTGCTCATCTGCTCCTCTTTGCACCCTTTTTTTGAGGGGGGATTTAAGCCTGGCTCTGCTACAGAAGCCACAAAAACTGAAAACCTCCTTCCACTGAAACAAAGGTGACTTCTGGTGGAAATCTTTTACATTTTTGGTCCTTTTTTTTTAATTAAAATATATATATTATTCAGCCCAAAATATTGCTGATGCAATTTTAATTCTGCTTTGGGAGCCATTTTCTCTTGGCCACATTCCAACCAAACTGCTTTGGATATCTCTCAGAATTCCATTGCAGTGACTTCACATCTCTCATGCTCTGGATTATCCTGAATCTCCAAGGCAGGACATTTTTTTTCCCCACCATTTGTGTCATTTCTCCATGATGACCACAGTGTTTATTCGGTTCTTCTCCACGTGCCTCCATCAGAAATCCTTCTTTTTGCAGACAGGATAAAAACTCAGCTCATTGTCCACTTTGCACATCTTTAGTTTGAGGATAAATGTAAAAAATGCACAAAAATGGTGTTCCTCGGTGGAGAGGGTTCCAATTTCTAACCATACAAGTGACTAACCTCTCATCTCTTCAGCACAGCCCAAAGGAGGATGAAGGACATGGAAAAATTACATTCTTCTACCTCCCACCTCCTTCTTTTTGCTCCTCCTGGACGTCTTCCAAACTGGAGGCTGCATGGACCTGCTGCTGGTTGACTTTGCCTTCATTCCCAGAGCCCAGAAATTCCCAGGT
>JAWWES010000359.1:0-12717 GCA_035583135.1 Lophotriccus pileatus | reverse complement strand
AACTGTGGTGGTAGTGGATCAAGGGTTGGACTTGATGATCTCAGAGGTCCTTTCCAACCCGGCTGATTCTATGATTCGGTGTTAGGATTAGGGCTTGTGTCTCATAGGCAGGTGTGACACATTCTACCAGTTACTAATGGGGGGGTTTTTTGCTTGCTAATATGCAGCTGATCATTTGAATGATTGAAAGGGTTGATCAATTAAGTTGTTGAGTGGTGAAGAGTTCTATTTATTCTCTGTGCTACTTTTTTTGAACAGTGCCTTCTGATACTTTTGACTAAACAAACGATTGTTTAACACTGCTTCATTTTGAGCAAATGATGAGTACTATTCAGGCTCATTTACTTACCTTTAAAACTCCATCGCCTGAGAATTTGATGGGCCCAGCACAAAGGGAACCTGGTAAACAAACTGACAAAGAAAGGTATCTCCCTAGTAGGAATCCTGAGACATCTCTGATAAGTCCAGAAGAAACTTCCTTGATGGGGCGTGGTAGGTAGGACAAAGAAATCTTGATGGGTGCAGGCCAAAGAAACAGTAATAAACTGACAATCCTACCCCACATAAGAAAGGTACAAAAGGAAACTGTCTACGAACTATCCAAAATAAACTTCTCTGCAATGCCTCTCTGCACAGAGAGTCCAGACCCTTACCAGGGATGCATGAATGACTCCAGACTCTATTATGTGTGATTTCTTCTGTCATTGGTTAGCTTCACTTCTGGGAGCAGATTGGTGAGTGTTGAACCAGTGACATCTGACACAATATATTCATAGGTATGTGCATAAGTAAAGGTTCATAAGTGCATACTTGCTTCACTGGTTGGAATTCTGTAATAACTTGCAAGACAATTATATTTGATTTATGCTTGTAATATGCATGTACTTTCAAACTTGCTTTCCCTGTGGTAATTTTGTAGTGCCTTGTAGTGGATATTTCTGTAGTTGTTTGCATCACTGTTTACCCTTGCTCTCCAACATCCAATAGCTGCAAATAAAGTAAAGGCAACTTAACCAGCCAGTAGAAACAGAATTGCCATCCCCTCTGGGATTTCTGTCAGTGTTGTTCAGTGAATAATACAGCTGAAGAAAAGGCAAGGGTTACAAGAACAAGTACTCCTTGAAGCCGACCCTAGAGAACAAGTTTGGACACAATGCATGTAACAGAGTTCGGATGGCTCTTAATGCCAGAGATCCCTCACAGCACACGTTGTTCCCTAAGCCGATGAGCAAGAGGTTTCACATGTTTTACTTCTTTAAAATGTTTCAAATATTATACATACTTTCTGAAGAGAACATGACTGCCTCTCTCCCTGGGCTGCTTCTGATCTCTTCCAAGTATGAATCCATGCTTAACTGTGATTGATGTGGTAATTCAAGCTGACATGGGGGAAAGGGAAAGTTGGTTTATGCTTTTTTTTTTTTTTTTCCCCCTCCAGGACAAATGGAGTAATCGAGATGCTGCTGGTGTACACAGTATTTTTTCTATGTTAAGGGACAATTAGATAAATAATTTATGCCTCTCAGAATTTAGTTGTTCTTGAGGAGGCTAAGAACAAATAAAATGTTTTTTCCTTGATACGGTTTTAGATCAATAAAGGTCAAAAAGTTTAAAGGTGGAGCAGATTGAGTAAGTCCTTTAAGCACTGTGTTAAAATTCCAGGATAGAGGGGATGAAGACCTCCACTTCCTTATCCTGCTGGAAAGAGACTCTAATTTCAAAGTGTCATCAATTTTTAGGTTTATTTGTCTGCTTACAACCCTTCTAAATTCCCACACAGGACTTCAAATCAGGGCCCCATGACTTTTTTCTTGTTAATCTATACTGCAGCATTCTTTTTTCTTGGTTATTTGCAGGCAAGTCATAAATGCACTCTAGAGTGCTAACAAAATTTCTTAGGAAAAACTCAGGAAAGAGATCCTGCTATTAGATCCAGGGCATCTGTGCTTCATAGGGAGCAGGTGCACAGGTGCTGGGTGTGGGGGGCTGAAGAGGCATCTCTGTAAGGAAAGGCTGAGATTGTATCATGCAGTGGTGCCAGGAGCAGGGGCTGCTCTATGGTGAAGCAGATAGCCACACCACAGATCCACGGTGGAGCAGATATCCAGATATCCAACAGATATCCAAACAATGCAGACTGGGGAGACTCCATGCCACAGCAAAGAGGTATTTCTGAGGAACCTGCAGCTTCTGAAAAGCTGACACCAGAGCAGAGGAAAACTGAGAAGGAAGGAGCAGAAGAGAGGAAGGGCTGAGTAGTGACCACAGCCTGTAACTCCCCCACCCTGCCTTGGGAGAGTAGAAGAGTGAAGCTACATCTGAGAAAAGACAGGCATTTTAATGTTTGTGTTATTTGTGTTTCTCACTAGATGAATCTATTTTAACTGACAACAAATTAGATTGATTTCCCCAAATTAAAGTGTGTTTTGTGTATGATGCTAACAGGTTAAAAAAATCTTCCTATCTTTATCTCCAACCCATGAGATTGATTTCTACTGTTTTTTCTATTTTCTTCCCCTGTGCCTCCAGGGTGAGTGAGCAGCTGGGTGAAAGTTCGTCTGCTTCTTAATGGTAACACACAACAACAGTGAAAGCTGCCAAAAGCAGTAGCTAGATATATAAGTCTAATGCAATTTCTCTACTTAGGTTTGAGTCAAACATTTCTCAATTACCATTTTAGCTTCCTTTTCTGAAAGAAGACAAAATATACTATTTCTTCTTCTGTAAATTTTACAATGTCTGAAGTAGCATGTGCTAAAAAGAAGTCCAAATTTTATAAAAACAAGAAGATTATATACTTCTAATTCTTGAGTTTATATTCTCACATAAGTCTCTATAAAGAAATTCAGACAACTTTGGTCCCTCTGACATTTTTGTATGTTCATTCTGACTATTCTGCAAATATTGTGTGTGCAAGATCCAGCCAAAAAAATCTAATAAGACCTTTAACTGTGACCAAAGATAGACCATGTTGCATTAGTAAGGACAGTAACAAAGATTTGCAAGGGAGTTCTGTGTTAAAAGCAGGATTCTAATTTTAAGGCAGTGATAATTATGCAGATTTATAGTCTTTATGTGGTAGAAATAAGTGAACATAGGAAAGGATGAGATAGCTGGCAATTATAGTCATTGTTTTCTTAGATTATTTTAGCTAGAAATGGAAATTATTATACTCTTATAGCAGGCTTTCTATTGTTTTCCATCTCATATTAGCTACGTAGCATCAGCCCCTTAAGAATTAGGAGTCCATAGAAGACCTGGACAAAAAAATTAGACAAGACTTGATCTAAATTGGGATAAAAGTATATTGTGGTTAGTGAAAATATGAGCAAGAAGAGCAGCAATCTTCTTGTAGATTGAACCAGGCTATGAAAGCAGGAAGCAGTTGCCAGTCCACTTATGTACTTGCATTCCCTCTGAAAATTGTGCAAGGTGCATGTGTAGTTTTATTTTTTTTGTACTATATTTACATATTTATATAGCCCCTACATAATAATCTGGAGATTTTCATAACATGTCCACCTATTGCAGGCTAATTCTTTTTTGTGATGACTTTGTAAGGTTGATGCAGGAGAAGAGTCAGAGGTCACTCTGAAAAATGTAGTTAACCTAGTAGTTAATTTATTGAGTTCTAGTCAGTAAATGTAGGTACAGAAGATATTTAATATGTACAGATGGATTGTCAGTCAATACTACTTACTGCAATTACTGTTAGTATGACATAAAAGGTTTATTGGTTAAGCTTAGCTAAACATATCTTAAATATTCTATGCATACAAAAAATGTCCCTTACCAACCCAGTGATGTCTACTGTCAAGTAAGGGACCGCTCAGCCTTGAGAGGTGTCCCTACTCTAGGGGACATACTATACTATGGCACAAACAGATGTTATGGAAGGAGAGCTCAACAGACCCTGATGGCTGCAAATATTTATATTGTGAAGCAATTGATTCATAGTTCTTCTGTCAGATTTTTCATGCAGTTTGGCCAATTATCAGCCCAATCTCCAGCCAAAATTTTGGAGGGGTTGGTGCTCAGTTCCCACTGATAGCCTCCCACAGTAGGATTAAATTAGGTTTGCTCTACTTGCTGAGCACTGCCTTGGACCAAATTCTGTTAGTTCAAACAGAAGTGCCTCCATCACAAGGGTGAAAGGAACAAACCTACTGATAGGAAGTGGAGTTTTACAAACCCATGAGCAACCTCAAGGCCCTTGGTATACAACTGTAAAGGTGCAAAACACGCAAGCAGATGATGAAGATACCCATATGCCTACATCTATTTCTCCTGAAACTTTGCCTTGTCAAAAATTTCCATTTCAAGATCCCTCGTAACTTAGTTTACCCTTGCTTGTGGCTAGAAGAAAGACAGTCTCTTCCTTGCTACCATCTCTATCCCCTTTCCCTGGCTTTGATCACCCCAGCTTTCAATCTATGGACAACCTCTGACCGCCTTCAAAAACCTTCCTGCCTTGTCTTGACACGCCTACAGCCTTGGTGTTCTCTAGTGCTTGAGAAACTCTGTGGTATCTTTTTTCTCAGCATTATCAACTGTGTAGGAAAAAATAGCTCTGAAATGTTTCTTTTTACAGAGTGTTGGTCTGTTCATGTGGCTGAAGTTCTTGTTTGTTTGCTTGGCTTTCCTCCTTTCCTACCTACTTCCTCCTTAGCAACCTTTCACTGGTCCCTTTAACAACAAAAAGACCTAAAAAACAAACCTGTGAGGTCTGTAACACATTTTCTAAAGTGTCTGAGAGTTTAGTATGACTCAGTCTGAGTCTTTGTAAATCAACACACATTCACTTTCGGGGGAGAATCCATGGCATTAAATTGTCTGAAAAACAGGATGAAGCCAGAAACCTCTGGATTTAAGTGCTATATGTTTTGGAAAAGTCTTTGCTAGATACTGCATCAGCTCCAGTTCTGGTCCTTTATATTTTCAACTGGGGAGAAGAGGCAAAAGAGTTAAGCTTACAAACAAATCATAATTTTGAGTTTGTTTTCTTTAATAATGATACGACTAGAACGTAGTATTATACAAAGTCAATTACAGTATTAGGGGATATTATTTCAAATACTTAATAAGGGCAAAGCATACTGAATTACTTATGAATAAATTTGTAAGTTTAAATCTGTGCAGATAGCTATAGGTGTTTAGTTTTAATATGAGCGTCTTTATTTCTTCTATGTTCAAAGCTTCCTTTGAACAATATATAAAGGAGAGATAATAACATACTCTTGAAGTAATAATAAAGCAATAATTGCTTTATTGTACTTTCTTTTTAAGTGTAAGAAAATGGACCCTTTAACATAGTAATTGCATCACTTTCTTTCAAGTTCTTTCTTACCCTGTGGCCTCTGAATATGTTTCTCCAGATTATTATTCTTTTAGATCTTTCAGATCGCAGTAAAATTGCCGCAGCAAAAATGAACAACATAATCTTGGTAGTTTTTCCAATGACAGTCCTGCTTCAAACTGATTGTTTTATATCTCCTTTGGGCTTCCATGCTGTTATTCCCTTTCTTCTTTGTCTCACATTTGTATTTTTCAATAATCAAGCAACTTATGTCACCTATTCAGCTATGTGCACAGCACTAACACATTTGGAATTCAAAATTCAGAAGTCCTATGCCATTCAAAGGCAGGCAAACAGAAATGACAAGAAAGGTGGACAAATACATCAATAAATATAAGTGCAACAGCAGTTTTCAATACTTTAGAACTTGTTACAACATGCATGAGTGATAACAGAATTTCCCCCCTTCCTACAATAATTAAAACACTTGATGGGTTTTTAGTCTTGCGGTATGATTAAAATGGGGAGTTGACAATGGGTTTTGCTTACAGCACAGAAACATTCAAAAGCATCATTTGTGAGCGACTTTCATTTATTCTAAAGCATCCTAGCACCATAACTTTCATATACCCTAATACACAACTTCAGGAATTAGTGATGGGACACAAAAGACTTTAACTTCTGAATTACTGGCCTGAATTAGCACAAGTTTAGACTGAGTAAAGGACATCTGTACATATTGACCCATGCAGGAAACAAGATTCTGGTATTAATTTAGTTGCTAGTGGATGTGTTCCCTCAGGGCAAGACAAACTAATACAATTGACAATAATTCATAGTGTTTAAATATATCCCTTCAAATTCTGGATCCATGAGGAGTAATGGCCATAAACTAAAACACATGAAGTTCCATCTCAACATGAGGAAAATCTTCTTTACATTGAGGATGGCAGAGCACTGGAACAGGCTGCCCAGGGAGGTCATGAAGTCTGTCTGGAGACATTCCAAACCCACCTAAGCTAGTTCCCATATCACCTGTTTCAGTTGATCCTGCCTTGGGTGGGTGGGACTGGATGATCTTCAGAGGTCCCTTTCAACCCTAACAATTCCATGATTATGTAACTGGGCATAGCACAGGCAAATTCTTAGAAAATAGATGAAAGGTTTTGACTAAGTTGCATTATATTTTGAAGCTTAACCAGCCTCAAAAGTCCAAGCAAATCACATACAGTAAGTCCACATGACAGAAATGTTTATAAACATCCTGACAGAATTGTTTCACAAAAACACTGCTGAAGTTACCAGTCACTTGTAAACTTACAATTGTTCGTTGCTTCATATATCTAGCTATGCAAAACCAGTTACTTACTGGGACTTTGTGATTAAGAAGTGGATTAAGTAAGAATATAAAGATATATCAGTTGATTTAAATAGTAACTCTTTTCCTGACTGATCCACTGATGCAGTAAAACAAGACAGGAATGGATGCTTTTCGGATCAACTGCAATAAAATAGTTAATTTTGAAAAACAGTCTGAAATGGACTTTAATGTTTGGATCACACAGAGAGAAAAGTTAAAACTCTTGAATGGAGAAACTGGAAGTGGATGTTTTTTGCAAATAAAAGTGTAGGAAAACATAATAGTGAAGAATCAGACTAGGAGAAGAAACCAGACAGAGAGAGGCAAAGTGTTTGTCCAGAAGTACTGAATAGTCTAATGATGAAGCTAATTCATCAAGCTAACAATCTCATGCTGTCATATAAAAGGCTGTGATTCTTATTATTATGTCCTTAATCTATTTATTAACCAACAGCAAAAGTGACAGAATGCTTAGATTCAATCATTCAACAGCTTTACTATTGGTGTTTTCCATTTTGTCAGGATTTTGTAAGATGTGTTTGTCATTGTCATTCCTTGAAGAAAGAACTATTTATTACTTTCTGCTTGCAACTTTTCAAGTTCAATTAGTTAGCTCTATTTAAAAAAAAATATTTCAAAGTCTACTAGTGGAAATATTCATGATTATTTGAAATGGGCAAACAGACACTTGTCACTGTTACATATTTTCTCATATGGGAACTTGAACCACAGTCATAAGCCTTTGTTTTAACATATTGCCTTAACTAGAAAGTCCCTTTGATTCCCTCACAAATATGAGCCTTTAGTATTACTTTGTAGTAACTTCTGAGTAAAGTTTTCAAAGAAAGAATTGTTTAATACTGCCCAGCAGCTTGAGCTACTGGGTGGTCTTGGAACTGCTTGATGTGTATTGATGATGTGGTGTGCTTCCATTTTCTTCTTTAGTCTGATTCATTGAACTGGACCTTTTTAGGAGGTTTGCTGAAGTCACTGATAACTGTCTAGCCTTTACTTTGGCCACTAGATTCTAATGTAAACAGTCATGAATATCTTTGCTGGGCTTCAACTTTTTGTGTTTGGTCATTAAGGGTAACTTTTTCTCTTACTTATCAGTGAACTGTCCCAGCTCACCAAAAAAACCCAAACACACACACAAAACTCCAAGAAGATGTCCAATGTCACAAGATGTTCAATAACTCAGCACCTTCCTTTTTCAAAGATGACAACAGTTAGGCTCTGCAACATCCCACTAAGTAGTGACAACAGCTCTGTCAGGATGTTTAATCTAACATGTCTCTCGGCAACAGAAAACTAAGAGATTTTTATATAACCTCTATGGAAAACAGTTCTGTCATTACCATATCATCAGTGTGATTCCTGTCTTGGTTCTGAGACTGATGCCTTTGTTGGAGTTCTGTTATTTCTGACACTCTGCTCCGGATTACCAGGATGTTCAACAAAGGGGTTCTCAAAACTGTTTTAGTACATTGTGCTCATCATGCATTGGATAATTAAAGACAATTTCATGGGATGTGATAGAGAACACTGATATCAGGGTATCTTATATTGTTCTGATGTGTTATCGAAATTCTGAGAAATAGGTCTACAAAAACCTAGAAGTAAAAACTAACCCCCTTATATCTTTTGTTGACAGTTACTCTCTGTTGGATCACTGAATTATATACCTAAAGATCCTCCCAGAATTCTGAAAAAAGGCAGCAAAGTAGTGCTATTGTAAAATGTATTTATCTTTTGTGTAGCATAAAGTTTGTATGTTTTTTCTGTCCAATTTTTTTCCTCATCTCATTTCTGTGCTTTCTGGACTGCTTCCAGGAAGCACTAATGCACTAACTGTGCACTAGCTGTTTAAGATAACTTTTAAAAGGACACTCCGCTTTTTGTGTGTGGATAAATTACATTGTCTACATTTCTTCATTCCATAGAATTTGACTCAGCTTTCAGGGTGGGTATAGATTCTGACAGAGAAATTGGGCCAAATATGAGTACCTCATTTGAAAGATCATTTTCAAATGGGGATGACTTTCACATGGTAATCAGTCCAGTTTCCAAATGCTTTAAAATCTGGCCTCAACCCAGAGATTGTTTTCATGACAGCTTTATCATTCACATTTTATTAATTTACTGTCTTGTTCTCTAGAAAAGTAAAAATAAATGTTTTATCAGTGTCACCTGGAGCAAATAAGTTATTTTGTTAAAAAAGGAGATACTTTAATATTCCAGATATAAACTCCTGTAACTTCTGATTTACATGTTCTGAATTTATTAGTGCAACTAATTTTGTGCTCATAAAGTAATTAAAATTGTGAAGAAAAATTGTCACTAAAGGAATGTTATAAAATAAAAACTCAGTGTCTTCAGTCAGTTTAATGCTCACACAAATCTATGTAACTGGAAAATTAAATAATTTGTTAAATGTTATTTCTAGAACATCAACCTTTTCTCTGTTTATATTTTCCCATGCTTCTTTGGGAAGCTATCTTCTTTCAAAGACAGCAATAGATGATGAGCCTTTTTACCTCACCACTGTAAGTGTGAACTTGAACTTACACTTCAAGATACTTCTGGAGAACTGGCAGCAGGTTCTATATCCTTCAAATTTAAATGGTTCTGGCTACATCTTTCTGTTCCAGATGGACTTTCAGTCTCTGAAAGTCTTGCTCATGTACCATTATGATTTTCTGTATCAGTTTTCATAATCTATTCAGACATCATGCTGGGGTCTTGATCATAAGTGCTATCCACCAGTATAAGCAATTTTTTTTCCTGAACATATGCAAAATGTAATTGTTTTAAAGCTTGCTAGCATACAAAAGAGCAGCAGATGCCCAGCTCAAAGTTTCCAGCTGTTGCCTTCAACATCTTGATGGCTTACTTTTTATAAATATCGGAGGACAAACAATATGGTCTTTCAAACACTTCACAAGAACCTTCTCCAGAGGCTTTTCAGTGTTTTCACCAAATAAAATGAGATAAAGAAAAGGAGGGGGTGGGGGGTAGGGAGGAAAGTGGACAGAGTAATAAGGGAGACAGGATCTGGAAATAATTGGTTTAAAACATTTCAGAACTTACTGATGAAAAAGCAGGCTGAAAGGGCAAGGAGCACAAATTTAAGGTTTTGATGTGAATTACAGGGAACTGAGAGGTAAGAAATAGCATCTCCAAAATGCAAGGGAGACATCTTATAGAAACCACTCATTACAACTGAGCTCTCACTTATTTTAAGGCAACAAAAGAGCTGTCTTTTCTTTTGACATGAAATTATTTTCAACAGAAAGACTGATGAAGACCTAGATTAAACAAGAGAGTGGTAGGAGGATGAAGGTCTCGCAAATAGGTGTTTTTGGTGGAAAGCAAATTCCTCAGAAAGTTCCGGCTTGTCATGTTCTCAGAGCTGGCTGCTCCTTGTACGGCACAGAAAGAGAAATTCTAAGCCACTCTGAAATAGCAAAACCTAACTGTAAGGCATTAGAAATGGAGGGAGGAAAAAAGAAAGTCCCATAAGTTAATAATAGAATAGTTCTGCTGGAAGGGGCCTACAGTGATCATACAGTACAATTGCTTGACCAATTCAGAGCTCACCAAAAGTTAAAGCATATTATTCAGAGCACTATTCAAATGCCTATTAAACACTGATACTCTTGGCTGTCAGTGTCTTCAACACTGACTCATTGATCACCTCTTCAGGAAGCCTGTTCTGCTGTTTGAGCTCCTGGTAAAGAAATGTTTTCTACAGTCAAGTCTGAGCTTCCTTTGCTGCACCTCTGAATCATTCCCACATACCCTGTCACTGGATCCCAGAAAAAAGAAATCAGTATCTCCCTCCTAAAAGACCTGCAGAGAGCAATAAGGTCACTCTTCATCCTCCTTTTCTTCAAACCAGATGAACAGAGAATCCTCAGCCATTCCTCACAGAACACACTTTTCAGCTCTTCCACCAGCTTGGTTGTCCTCTGTATTGTGTCTGGCTGGAGTTCATTTCCCCACAGTAGCCCTCACAGTGCTGTGCTTTGCAGTGGTAGCTAGAAAGGTATTAGTAACACACCAGTGTTTTGGCTGCTGCTGAGCAACACTGGAACAGCATCAGCACTTCTCTCAACATAAGCCCCATCCCCGCTTCCCATCAAGGTGGTGGGCAAGGTCCTCCAAGCAGTTTCAATCATTTCATATTCAGGCCCTGTCATTTCTGGTAATTATCTGCTTGTGCCATATGGTTTAATGCCAGAAATGTTTTTCCCATATATTTGATAATTTTGGACTTGGAATGGCAAAGCAATAGAAACCTGAAAGTTAGTGTTAATAACATTTAAAAGAACAAAAGACCTCTACTAGCAAAAAGTCAGTAAGTACCTGCAGGTATGAACAGTATGGTTGTAATGAAGAAGTATAACTTTTGACGTATCATTGTGCAATCCTAGGTCTTTTTTTTTTTTTCACTTGTCTCTTACTTTTTTTCTAGCAGTACTCAGAGGAGGTACAAAACAGTTATGTATGACACAAGATTTCTCTTGGAATTAAAATCATCCTTAATTGCTCAGTGAACCCTTTGTCCAGAATATGTGATACAGCATAAAACTGCTGACAATAAACAGACAAGCATAAAATTAAAAGTTCCATCTGTGGACTGATGATGTGCTTTAAAGAAGTTACTAAAATTATGTGGGCTGATGCTTATTTTCCTTTTAACTTAATTTCATATTCTAAAAGCTAAAGTTTTTCACATCACATTAGCATATTATTTAAAACAGAGCTTAAAGAAAATAACTCAAGCAAATACTCAAAAACTACAGCTTTTACTTAGAAATCAAGGCAAACATCTATCTGAAGAAGAATGAGGAAAGGACCTAACACACTGCATTTGTGAAATTTTTCATGTAACTAACTACTCAGTAAAATACCTTTTATTTTCCTTATGTTGTAGAAATATTTTTCCTTATGTTCCTTTAGTTTTATTCAGAAAAATGCAAGCTAAGAAGAGAATATTATTAATGTTAGATAAACAGGTAAATAGTGTAAAAATTTGGTCATTGCAGGTTTAAGGGTTTTTTAGTAAAACAATATTTCATTTCAAAACCGACGTTTTTCTTTTTGTTTCTGCAATTTTTTATTGTGAGAAGAAAATACATTTCCTTTTTTTCACACTGGCAATTGCATCTAGAAAGGAAAGACTAAATCCTGATTACTGATCACATAATATAGGGTCTGATTCCACAAAGGCCTTACAAATGGCCCAGAAGTGCTGTAGGAAATAAAGAGTAGGTTAGGGTCTACTCTATAACAGTATGTGTTGGTCTGCAGTGCCAAGCCTCCCTCTTAAAATAACTTAGCAGCTCTGATGTCTGACCTTTCATCTAGAACTTGGGGAAAATGAGTCCTGTGCCTATTCAGTCCTTAGGCAGAGTGCCCTGGGATCGATTTGCATTATTCTTGTGGAGACATTCATTTAATTCAGATCAAGATTTCCTAGCTCCCTCCAACATTCACGATCCAATAAGTTTGTGCAAAGTTACCTAAATCCTTACATATGTTACAGCTGACATCTTCCTTTGCCTAAAGTCATACTCATGAATTAGGACAGATGTAAGTGAAAATGAAGCTTCCTAATACAATTTATATAGGAACTGTTCCTTTCGCCATCATTATTTTCAAATTTCCTTTTCCCACTTTTCAGTGAGACACAAAAAATACATTTCTGTTTACTCTACTATTTTATTTTGTATTGTACTGACATTATTGCATAGCAAAAAAATGCCTTGAATGAAAGCTTTGATCCCTGATGATCAAGCCTGCGCAGTGGTGGATTTTTTAGGTGAGGCTCAGCTTGCGCAGAGCTGATCCCACCCTTTACTCCTAAGGTTCATCTGCCAGGGCCTGCCAGCAAGCTTGGACAGTGACAGCGAGGTCCTTAGGACGTAGGTTTAATTAGAGTATCCCCTGGTGGTCTAGTGGTTAAGGACGCGGCGCTGTTACCGCCGAGGCCCAGGGTTGATTCCTGGTCAGGGACTTCCCCGGAGAAGGTCACTCTGAAAACAAACCTACGTCC